>JAPDSC010014620.1:0-22975 GCA_026290005.1 Latrodectus geometricus | reverse complement strand
TATATATATATATATATATATATATATATATATATATATATATATATATATATATTGCTTTATCCAAACTATTTACTAGCATAATAGACAACAACAATTAATTAGAATGTGAAAAATAAGTATAAAAAATATAAATAATTTCATTGATGAATATTGTTTTTATTTTATAAATATGTATTAAAATTATTGCTTTTATTTCTTGGAAGCAACATTTGAGTGTTGATTTAAAAGAATTTCTCCTGAACTTTGAACCAATCGGAATTTCCTCAATGTTTGATTATACAGGAAATGTGTTTTGTGTAGAATTAATATTTCAAGACCAGCTATTGGTCCTTTTACTTTATTTAAATTTTAATAATTTTCGTAAATTGTGTCCAAAAGAAGAATTTTCTATAAACATTTACAAACTAATATTCGTAAATGTTTATAGAAAACGCTTTTTCTATAAACATTCATAATTTTTTTATTAACGAGACATATTAACATTATAAAGTAATATTTATTACATCAGTTGTTCATTAACAATGTGAAATAAACTTTTCAGCACATTGTAAAAGATCTCCGCCTTCTAAATCCCACACATGCGTCTGTACAAAGCGTAGAAAGGAAGCTTCAGTTTTGTTGTCAAGGAAATGATAAAATCTTTGTATTCGTTAACATTCATGGTTATTTTTTGCCTGAAATAGAACACTTCGTCAGTATATTCGCAGTTGGAACACGCAATTTAACAAAACTACAAACCACCTTGATGGAAAGAAGAAAGTTAAAATGAAACGGTCCATAGAAAACTGCTGAATGCTCAATTATTCTCGTCAATAAAAAAACCTTTCCGGTACATGGTTCATCCTACCAGTATTCAATTGTGCTCCGGTATACTTCCCATCTAAGCTGTTGGATGGGTTCAAGCAGAAGAGCTCTTTACTTCACATGAACGTTAATCTGCGCTTTAGGTCCCCTACTCTGCCAACTTGGCGATAAATGCACCAAGCGTGGTAAACCGGACGTTTTTATACCCAATGAGCTCTTTATGGCAACCTCCGTAGGAAATAATTTGCGTTTTTTCGCGCATGCTCATTAATTGGTTTTTTCCTTTTAGCATTTTTATTGGTCGTTAATTAGTTTCTGTTTGAAAAATCGGTCATTTTCATTGGTTGCTGATTAGTTAAAAATCGTATTCCATTATCGCCATGGCAACAGCGTTTTGGAAAACCCGCCAAGTACGGGATCCACAGCACACTTTCGCCAAGTTGGCAGAGTAGGGGACCTAAAGCGCATTTTCACCCACATGAAGGACCACAATCTATTTAACGACGGATTTCCGGTTAGTTTGAGATATCTACTAATGGTATCTTACACAATTAGACTACTTAATCATTAGTTGTTGGCGAACACTTTTGACAGTTTGCAAAGATAAGTTCGTATTTTTCGCACATCATCTTCAATACGCATAGCTGAAATATATCGCCTGGTTTCTGATCCTCATATTTTAACGACTCATTGATCGTTTTATTGACTCATCAACAGCAAGATTATTGGTTCAAGGCGTGAGGAAATCTTTGTGTATCGATGTGGATTTCTGAGACAAAAGTTTGGCCGTTGTATAAATTTACTCGAACTGTCCAAAGTAATTTCAGTTTACTTTTCGGGACATTTTTCTAATAATTTATGTATATCTTTATAACTTGCATTTTAGGTTTATGCTACAAGCACATTCAAATTACAAAAAATAATCTTGACACCACATAGCGGAAGTCTTTTTAAAATGTCCCAAACATATACGACATACGTCGCAGCAACCACTTTCAGATTAGATTTCCTTTCCAAGGATCCTCAATTAGTGAAATAGGGAGTGCGTATTGTTGCCATGCAGGTTGATTTTTCATGGAACTGTCTTAGGAGAAAAAGTCTGACCAAGAAAGCATTCCGACAAATGTGCATGCTAGCATGGCAATCCGATTTTCTGTCTTTTAATAGAAGCTGAGATCGAACCCTGTATTAAATCTGAGATTGAATTCCTCTACACTGAAAAACACACAATGAACCGCCCAACTGGCCATGGCTGACAATTACAAACGCGAAATTAGAGAGTGAACAGCTGAAGGTTTTTAACATTCGTTGCGTACCTGTTGTGACAGACGTTGTGCGTTCATGTGTCACAAGGGAGTAAAACACCCAACCCACGCATAAAGGCACCTTCATCGATTGTAAGAGACCTTATTAAAATAAAATTCAATGAAGGCTCATATCATTCTGAAGAGTATTCAACCTGCTGCTTCTAAGGCAGGCCGCAAATTCGTAGATGATCGCATGAGACGTGTATCGAGAGACAAGCCGAAGATCTCGCGATATTCACATGAGGCGAAATGACGTCACAAAAATATTACCTACGTCAAAAAATGGGCGGAGCGCGAGACAAATCTGGATATCGAGCTGGTTTGAAATATCTGGCAACTTTCCGCGAGACAAAGCTAATTTCTATTTCCGCAAGAAAAATATACCACGTTGATATCGAGAATACAAGTTATTACAAGTTTATCTTTGAAGAGGAGGAGTTAATTATAAATCTTTATAGAGGTTATAATATTTTTTTATTATTGCAATCGGAAATGGAACCGGAATGTAAACAATGAGAATGTAAACAAACTCTCATTGGTTTAAAATATCCATGACGTCAGATTACAACGTCATAGCTACGTCACACTAAGACCTCCATAAGACGGCGTTTGTATACACGGTCTCCATCGGACGGTGTCTTCCATCGGATGGTCTACCGAGTTTGCCTTATGCAATCGTCACCATTTTTATGGGAATTTTCATATGACATTTCTTCGAATTTATTTTATCAAACAGTCCTTTGATTGTGCGTTTACAGTTGAAATAACGGCCAACACTACATATTGTACAGAAATGGGTACATATGCAATAATATAATGAGAAACACATTTACCTGGTCGATACTTGTGTAAAATCCCGTCGACCGAGAAAATGTCATTGAAAATGAAAACATTTTGAATAAAGAAATCTGTGGGCAGTCAAAATAGAAATATTGGCGCGATTGTTTGTTCGATTTCAAATGAACATTTCGAGCATTTTTCTTAAGATGCTCAATCGCATTCTGTTCCAGATGTTTCATCACTAACGGTGTAACTACCCTTAACGCAGTTAATTGTTTCGTGTTGCATAGTGGACGGGATTTTACACTTTCAAAACTTCATTTGACTGAAGGTCTCGCATTATTTTGATACTTAAATGTAGAAATGCTTAGGTCACCCGGCAGATCTCTTGAAGGCGGTCTCCGCTTCCTTGTCGGTGATGAACTCATCTATGACGCCAACGCTCTTCAGCCAGCGAGTGCTGATGTAGTGAGGGATCACCTCTCCCGAATGCCTCTTCGTCGTCGCGTAGCTGAGCAAAAAAAAAAACTACAATTAGACATTGAATGCGCAGTTTCTATATAAAATAGCACAAATAAAAGTCTTTTAATATGATAAGCTCTTATTTAACTAATTTTAAATTCCACTAGGCAATTTTTAAGTTTCTGATGTCGCGTATCTATATTAACAAAAGCATGCCATTCAAAAATGGGAAAAACAGGAGATGAACAAAGTTTGGCGTGACTCTCCTGGACAGAAACATGCAAAAAGCATGATTTTCAACTCATCTGAGAAAATTGCATCTGAAATTCTTAGACTCCCAAGATTGAAGACTCATGCAATTGTAGGCTTCATTACTGGGCACTATCATTTCAGTAAACACCTTCATACAATGGGGCTTTTTAAACAGGAACCAATTTGTAGGAAATGCCACGCAGGGGTAGAATCAGCTCATCATATCCTATATGAGTGTGATGCTCTTGCCCTTACAAGATTCACTACTCTAGGTAATCCATATCCTAAAGAGTTACACCTAAACTCCATTGAGGGCCTTTATAAACAAAGTAGGTGACCCAAGACAATGGAACTAGGAAAAAATTGGGCTTGGAGCATGATACAAAATGCAACAATGCAGAGGTGCCACATATCTGACAAGCTCAAGAGAAGAAGAAGAACAAAAGCATACTTCTCTTTCGGAAGGAATTTTTCTAGATAGCCAGTTGCATTATGGGAGAAACATTAGAAAGCTATCAAGCAGCCACATTGAAAGACGCAGAAGTACAATCATCAACAGCAGTAAGTTAGAAAAAACATTTCAAACCTTAAGACTACGGGTTCGCCTTAATTTGTCCCCGGTTCTATCCAAGCAACTGTTAAATAACGAGAGATGCGATTTTACCTTTTATATCCATATTTGTTGAGGTTTCCTGCCTTGTCACGCCTATAAATGCCCGGAACGTGGTGGATATTAACAATGGCCTTTGGTCGCGACAGAGTGTGGAACAGTATTTTATGATCATCACATTCCCGGTATCACCATATAATGAATATTTTCTCTTTTGCTTTAATTGACATTTTTTGCACATAAAAATTAATTAGACTGGGATCAGCATTTTAAAAGCATCCAGATTGAAACAGGAATTGAACCTATTAGTAGTTGAACTGCTAGCTTCACAGTAATGAAGCCCAATCCTAAACATAAGGCATTTTGTTTGTAAATCAATTAAACAATTCTTATAAATGTGTGATTTCTCCTTTTAAATTTACATTCTTATATTGACAAAAATAAACACATTCCTCAAATTATTGCAGTATCACAAGTTTCATATAACTTCGAAATACCTTTTTCTAATTCCAGTTAAAAGAGTGAGCGAACAAACGCCATTTACCTCCTAAATTTTATCTGAAACATTTTCCAGAGCTCTTCATCCGTGACTTTTTGTCTTAAAGTTTTATTAACTGATGATGGCTTCCTTCCACGGATCAATACTTCCGGAGCAAAGTTCTGTTTCTTCACTGGGAAGTTTTCTGCATTATTTCTGCTTTTTCGAATGCATTCTTCTTTCGGATTTTTGACAGGAGAATAATCTTTCGGAGGACTTTTTGCTCTGGCGTTTTGTTTAGGTTTTGACTGAGGTTCGGTGCTTGTTTTAACACCTAGGCTCCTGGGATTTGCTTTCAAGTACTTGCTTTTGTTATCACCGTCAGCGTGGCAGCTCATCGCATCACAGATGCAAGGAAACAGATTCACCGTTCCATGCTTGGAGCACTTCAAGAAGGGGAGTGTCCCACCGTCTGGGATGCACTTCGCTCTTCCTGGCGGAAGCTGTTCCCTGACCTCTCTGCTCGGCTGAAATGCATTATTGGATGACTTGAAATCACTCCTTCTGTTCAACAGTTCAAAGGTGGTGTCGGAACTCGAAACATACAAGTCTTCTTCGCTGTTGTCGGGCCTCCTCTTGCTCAGTGTCAAGACTGACTTGTTGTGTCTCCGCCGATGCCTCTTCGATCTTGATCGGTGTTTACGGGGAGGTTCAGTTTCTTTATGGTGTTGCTTGCTGTTTGAGGCACGTGTTTGCTTGAAATTATCGTTAAGTTCTTTGCGTCTTGATGGAACGGTTGGAACATGACGATCGTTTTCCAATGCAGCATGTCTCTTTAGATTTTGTGGATTGATTCTTCCTCGGCTGCCCATACAACAGACTTCAGGAGCACTCCACGACGTTTTACTCCTTTCCAAAATATATGTGCTGTCGTGGATGTTCATTTCACGAAAGGCTGGCAACAATTTCCTTTTCTCTGTTTCGAATGAGGGAATTTGAGGGGATTCAATCTCTTTCATTTCGTGTGGATGCGGTTTCGGATATTTCAAAAAATGCTTATTTTTATTGCGGGAATTTTGATATTGTTTAGTGTTTCTGACTCTTTTTCTGTTCATATCCATCCGCACGGCATAGGGACTGTCTTTAAACTGACCCCTGGTGCTAAATTCTTTCTCAACACTTCTTCGATAATTTTTTCTTCTGTTCGAAGTATTTATGTCTCCATGAAATTTTGTTTCTTGCTTTTCATATCTCCTAAGACTACTCGCAAAATCTCTCTTCTCCATTTTTAAAAAGAAAATTTACTATAAGATTTTAAATTTCCTACAAAAGTATAATAATGGAAGCATATTAGAATTTCTTTTATTAATATTGTTGTTTATGTAAAATAAAATAGCATCACAGTTACAGTTTAATTCTATGGCTTCTGACTATAATCTATGTTTAAAAAAAAAAAAACCGCAAAATGGTTTTAGAATCTTGTATCATCTAGCAAAGGAATTTTCTTTAATTGTAAGCAAATTTTTCTTATTCAAGGACTTAAAGTTTATACGAACCTTATAAATTCCTCATACAACTAGCGATAATCATAACAATTTTCAAAAATACAGAATACCTCAACAATAAAATAACACTGAAAAGCTGTCTAGGTGAAAATGCGCTTTAGGTCCCCTACTCTGCCAACTTGGCGAAAGTGTGCTGTTTGTCCCGTACTTGGCGGGTTTTCAAAAACGCTGTTGCCATGGCGATAATGGAATACGATTTTTAACGGTTTTAAGCAACTTAGCAACCAATGAAAATGACTGATTTTTCAAACTGAAACTAATTAACGACCAATGAAAATGCTAAAAGAAAAAAACCAATTAATGAGCATGCGCGAAAAAGCGCAAATTATTTCCTCCGGAGGTTGCCATAAAGAGCTCATTGGGTATAAAAACGTCCGGTTTACCACGCTTGGTGCATTTATCGCCAAGTTGGCAGAGTAGGGGACCTAAAGCGCAGATTAACGGCTGTCTAATTTTTAATGCAATGGGTTTCTAAATATATATATATATGAAACTCTAACTTTACAAAACTATTATAATGATGAATCACTAGAAAGAGCTGAACAAACTAATTTGTATATATGTCAAATATTATTCAAATAAAATGAGCTATTTTCAAAACAGTAAATAAAATGAACTTATGCACAAAACTAGGAAACATCTATTTTGCCTTTAAAAAATTGTTCTTATAAAACAGAATTAGACTTTTCTAGAACAAATATTTTACACAATAAAAATGAATGGTGGAATAAAAACTGCTAAGAAGCATTCTACAACAATCGAGCTGGAAACTGAATAATTAGTGCTCTAGCCTATATTTTAATTGTTCTTCAATTCCCCCCATTTCTTTCTTGGAATAGATCTAAATCGAAACTGTTGATCTCAGTGCAATTATTCGTCGTATACAAAGGGTAACTAAAAAAAGCTACCAAACCAAAGAGTAAACCAAAAAGAGTGCCAAACTGTAATAAGTTGTATGTACTGTTAAACTGCAACAAATGAAGTTTGGGTAACGATGTGATTGTCTATAGTAAGTTACTAGAAGAGAATAATGATAAAAAAGAACATGAATACTTTTCACAATTGCTGTATAATCTTTTTGGTGTATTTTTTTAAGGATTTGGAAATTAAAAATGTTACCATCAAGATTTTTTTAGAAATTATTATTTTATTTATGTATTTATAAAATACATAAATCAAATAATAAAATATTATTATGGTTTCTAAGAAAAGGAAAACTTTTTTAGGTACTTACGTATTATGAAGACTACCTAGCTACGTCACTAAAACTGGCAGCCAGAAAAAATATTGTGACTATTACTTAAAGCTAGGCGTTAACATAGGTTATAGAGGCAGTTCAAATAAAGAGTATTAAATATTATCTAAATCGTTCTACTCCTACAAATAAAATCGCCAAAGAAAACTTTAATCGTCAAGGTAGTCGTCATAGCAAGTAAGCAAACTGACATAAATTATCATTAGTAAAACTATACTTTAGGCTACCCTTTGGCAAACTTGGCGATTTTTTGGCAATATTTCCGTTCACACCCATTACAGTGCTAACAGGTATGGTTGAACATTCAAAAATAATGCAATGTCCGTTGGATTTTCAAAATTCTATAAATGATAAACCAATCAGAGCCTTGGCTGGATCTAACCAATCAGAACACGATTTGGTTTTGCCCAGATTGGTGATCAATCGCGATCAAAATTTGGCGAGAAACAAAGGGGCACCTTAAAGTATAGTCTACCTTATCCTTAAAAGAATTCTAATAAAAATGCAATTTTTAAAAATATTCTAAATTGTCCCATGAGTTAGAGTTGCTAAAATTGAGGGTTTCCATGAACTAGTTGGCCTAACAGCTTTTTTGTTCCCACGAAATTTTGTATTTCTACTTCATTAACAATAAATATGACATAATTTGAAATGTAAGTAAAATAAATGAATAATATGGAAACCTTAATGAAATAAAATGGATCCATTTTTCGTATTTTAATGTGAGAAAGTAAGAGTTGCGTGCATAGCCAAAATAGTTTCATTAAAAATATCATAAAATCCTGAAAGTTTTGGTTAAAAAAAAACCTAGAATACAAAGTTTTCCTTATAATTACAGGAATTATATAGAAAAATTAAGAAAGTCATAATGAGCTCTGGGAAAATTGGTATGGTAACCCCAAAATGAGAGGCAGACTTCCATTTGACTAGATGTATCGCTTGGCGAGCCTGTTCACGGGAACTTAGAATCCCCAAAAGTTCCCTATAGAGTACTTTTACAAACGATGAGACGAAGCAGATCCGGTTGATCTGCACTTTAGGTCCCCTACTTCGCCAACTTGCGAATTTGATGCGCATTTTCGCTCATGTTCATTAATTACTCTTTTGTTTTAGCCTTTTCATAGGTCGCTAATTAAGTTTCACTTTGAAATAGCGGTAAAATTTTCGCCATGGCATGTGTGATTATGAAAACTTGCCAAGTGGGGGACCTAAAGCGCATTTTCACCGCAGATCCTTCCAACATAGGAAACAGAGAGAAGGATCGCCAAAGAAAAATTCATCAGTTGCTGAATGTGAAGATGATGAAGGAATGGCGGTATTAGACGATCTCCGTCGAAAGAATTTACGCATTATTTATAAAGCTTATATTCTTCCTAAAATTAATATTTCAAAAATCTGATTCCTTACCTAAAATAATAAAATGTTTTACACGTTTGAAATAATTTTGATAATAGATCCAATACTTAGCAGAATACATTTCATTCCAGACTTTTTGTAGTTTGCAAATTTATCCTTCAATGTATTTTAATTGGACTACCTTAATGCATTTATTAAAAATAAATTTAAAGAAAATTTCAACACAGTACTCCATTGTGGAGAACACGAACTCCTATAAATATTAAATGATTTCGCACACATAGGAAATTTTTCCAACAAATATTAAATAGAAAAATTCATACGGTAATTCCCATTTGTAGAATCACTATCAAATAATTGATACAGTTAAGATGTAACCAGTAAGAAAAGTTCTTAATTTCCATCATCTTTAATAAAAAAAATAACAACTACACTTGCAAATATAATCAAACATTGATGGAGAAGGGGTAATTAAGACTTGATTTAAAATTAAACTGAGAATTTAAATCGATATGATACAAAATCTTTTTATTTTTATGAATCTAAAAATTTTTATGGCCTATTTCAATTGCAAATTGATATTGTTATTCACGAATATTAATTAGGAGTTAACGCTAATTCCCAATTTCTTATTAACGTAAAACAGCACTGGCTACCACGCAGACTTAACTATTAATTCCTCACTAAACAGATTTCTGTTCCATTACTGCAGTTTCTCTTTAATAAGATTTAATCGAGAAAACTCTTTGTTATTTTCATCTCTTATCATATTGATTATCAATCAAACTTTCAAACTTATCAATCCCGTGTTAAGTTTCAAACTCAATTTTACTCAATATCAGTTATAAGAATAAACCTCAGAATAGTTTGTTATCGTAATCTAAATTAATCTAATCTTATTACCAGCACTGACTTTTAATAAAAGTTATTTCTCAATTTTTTGATAGAGCTAATTGACTTCAAACAATCTCGGTTTAATACCCTTTTTGGGGAAGGAAATTTCATAGTTTAGATTCCTAGTTACATGATTTAAAATTACGAAGTTTTTAGTTTAATTAGTTCCAGATTGCCAGAAAAAATGATAAAATCTGCCTAATTTAAAAATACACCAAAAGAATGATACAGCATTTTTGACCAATATGAGGAACTCAAAGACTGAAGTTATTTCATAATCTCGACGCTTGATGATTTTAAATCTAATTTTTTTTTCTGTAACCGTACTAGAAAAGAATTTGGAGTATGAATTAAAAATAAAGTTTTCAGTTAAAGATAATATATGTTAATTGTTTCTGTAGTGGAGTTCATATCAAGATTCAATCAATTAAATCTATTGAGCTAGTGCAAAGCCTTATTTTGACATTAATTTTTTTTTTCATAAGAGTTACGATGAAAATGTGCTTTGGGTACCCTAACTACGGCAATAAAAATGAAATACGTGTTTTTAACGATTTTCACTTTTATAATGTCAATGAAAACAAAAACAATATTTTTTTTTTACGAATTGTATAACAAAAACTACACTGAAATATTAATAAAAATTATGTGCTCAGATTTACTGTACGGTCATCTGTAGCGTAATTTTTCCTCTTTTGGCGATAAATAACATTTGCTGGCAACTTTTTTTTTTTTTTTTTCTCACAGCAATATTTTTTGATATTCTTTTTTTTTTAAAAAAAAAAATCTCGTTTGTGCAAAATGGTTAGATTTTTGGCAATAAAAATGAAATACGTGTTGATCGGGGAAATTTTGAATAAGTTGCAAAGAGGACCGTACAGTAAATTTTTACCAAATTATGATATTCTATAAAATGAATCAATAAAAATCTTTTAAAACAAATCAATTTCCACATACCTCTAAGAATATTAAAAATGATGTAATTTCCTCCAGAGGTTGCCATAAAGAACGCATTAAGGATAAAAAACGTTCGCTTCGCTTGGTGTGTTTATCTCCAAGTTGGCTAGGAAGGATACCCAAACCGCAATTCAACGAAAGATACTTTTAAATTATTATAATCTTATAGCATTCTATTCTCACACTGTTCTGACAGTTTATACTTGCCAGTGTTTCTATATTAAATGTGTTGATCAACATTTATAAAATTATGGTGAAAATGCGCTTTAGGTCTCCTACTCTGCCAACTTGGCGAAAGTGTGCTGTGGTTCCCGTACTTGGCGGGTTTTCAAAAACGCTGTTGCCATGGTGATAATGGAATACGATTTTTAACGGTTTTAAACTAATTAGCAACCAATGAAAATGACCGATTTTTCAAACTGAAACTAATTAACGACCAATGAAAATGCTAAAAAAAATAAGCCAATTAATGAGCATGCGCGAAAAAGCGCAAATTATTTCCTTCGGAGGTTTCCATAAAGAGCTCATTAGGTATAAAAACGTCCGGTTTACCACGCTTGGTGCATTTATCGCCACGTTGGCAGAGTAGGGGAGCTAAAGCGCAGATTAACGAAAATTATTAATATAATTTCTCATCTTATATTGAATTATGCTATCGAAAATAAATGTTTTGTTATTTGTTTTGAATTCCACGTATTATTAATATCATCAAGATCCACAACAAGTAACACTTGCTCGATGGATTTTGAAATGAATAATCAAAATTTGCAATATTTGGTGACTACAGTCTTAAGTTGACGGAATATGTACCCTTTTTCTAACCGGTTCTTTGAAATCTTCACATTCTATAACGTTAAATAAATTAATCTTAAGTTCTATCGACAGCTGAAGAGATTAAATATATAACGGTTCTATTTTTAGTGTCACACGTAGAATTATAAGTATCAATATGCAAAAATGCTTGCAATGATATCAATAAGCTGAATTGCTTCCAATGGTATCAATAAGCTTCATAGGAAGATTCCTAAAACAATATTGAAATGAATTGCAGATAATATAACATGTTCAGTGGGATTAAAATTGATATATCGTCTTTGCATTGGTATATGAAAACTAACTTCTTCCATAAAATGGTTAAATTGCGGTCCCCTTCTTCGCCAACTCGCGAATTTGAAGCCCTTTTCCGCGCATGCTCATTAATTACTCTTATATTTTAGCCTTTTCATTGGTCGCTAATTAATTTCCACTTTAAAATAGTGGTAGAATTTTCGCCATGGCATCTGCGTTTTTGAAAACGTGCCAAGTAGGGGACCTAAAACACATTTTCACCTTTAAAATATATTGATGTTCATGAGCCCAGAAAAGTGGCGAGAAGGATTATAAATTTGCTTATTTTTACTGTGCGATTACCCTTGGCGGGATTTTTCCACATTTGGCGATAAATAACATTTTCTGGCAATTCAATCAATTCCGACCAATCGCAGATGAGGGATTTCGACTAATTCCAACATTGCTTGAGAGTTTCCAAACACGCTTGTGCAAAATGGCAAGATTTTATGGGGACTTTTTGAAAAAGTTGCCTAGGTTGACTATGCAGTAAATTTTTACCTAAATGTGAAAAATCATTTCAAGTAGAAACAAAATTTTATTTAATCCAAAAGTAGAATTTTTTTGGTAAAATCCTAGGAGAGCCCACACTGTGTGCGACAAATTGAAAAAAACAGACAAGGCAGAATAAAATGGCGAAATAAGAATTTCAGAAGTAGTTAGGTGTATCATATATAGTGTATCAAGGTAAAATTACCAAGAATGGTAAAATTTATCACCAACTAAAATTATTCGTTACAAGGGTGTTTGCTCTGCTAGAATCCAACTGAATTTTTTAATTAACATCATTTTAATTGAAATTAGGGTAAAATCCTAGGAGAACCCATACCCTGTGTGACAAACTGTAAAAAAGAGCAAAGGCAGAACAAAATGGTGAAATAAGAATTCCAGAAAAAGTTAGGTTTGTCATATCTAGTGTATCAAAGTAGGATTATTAAGACTCTCAAAATTTATAGCCGACCAAAAGTATTCGAGCCAAGGGTGTAGGCTCGGCTAGGATCCAACCGAAACTAGATATTTTATGAAAAATTTGATGAAATTATTGTGTTTTTCATTTCAAATAATTTTTCATTTCCCCTCTACAAGTTTAATTATTAAAATAAGAAATAAACAACGGATTTTTTCAGTAGTTAAATCGAGTTTAATATTTAATTTGCAAGCACCGAATCGAAATTATGAAATGATATGTAGTCATATAATGAATATTTTTAAAGCATTTTATAAATAATATTTCATTAGAACTTTCATATCATGCTGTAGACCAGAGTTCCCCAAACTTTTTTGTGTCGTAGACCCCTTGCCATGTTTTTCCGTGCTGGGTAGACCCCCTACTTACCTGATATTGATTTCCTGTAAATGTCTAACTGTAGTGAAGTTTAGTGTTAAAAACTTAAAGTAAAAACACATGTTAATTTATACATTTATTAATTGAATTTAAATTAAAACTACTTAAAATAAAATTTTGTATATGTTATGTAAAATATACGTAACATTAAATAAACATAAAATAAACTATAAATAAAATAACATAAGCAATAAGTCAATATTTTTAGTGAGAAGGATGAATCTGATGCTCTAATAATAAATTATCAACATTTGGCGTCAATTTTGTAAGGGTTAATCTTAAATCTCCTTGGCTAATGATGTCCAGTCTCTTTCTTTTTTTCGTTAGGAGATTGGTAACAGCGCTATATTATAAATAATGTATATGTTTTGATATTATAAGACAGTATGATGTAAGTAAATAGGTACTATCAGTGTATGTGTTGAGATCCACTATCGTGGATCCCCATTTTTTATTTCATGGACCCGTAAATTTTTTTTCGCTGACGTAGACCCCTAGCAGGTTGTCATAGACCCCTAGGGGTCGATATAGACCATTTTGGGAATCACTGCTGTAGACCATTGTCGCCGAATTTAAAAACGCAGCCAAAATGTCATATGTCGCCAATAATGGAAAAAAGAACATTCCCTCGCATAATCGAACACAATAATCTTCCTCTGATTAGTCCTGATAAAACGTAATTAATTTCATCAAATTTTTAATAAAGTATATACTCTCAATTAAAAAAAGTTAGGTAATCTTTTTTTTTTTTTAACGAAAAAATAATTGAAATTTGAGACTTATTTTCCACGGAAGAGAAAATAGTGGACTATTTCCTAAGTTACAAGATTATACCATTAAAGAAAAACTTGCGTTAACGGAAGAAAGATACTTTTTATTTGAAGACAGAAAACCCCATGAAGATGTAATGTCAAAGAGTGTGAATATCAACTTAGTGGTAATAAAGATCAATAATTATGTTTGTGATTAAGCTGAGGCTCAATTTTAGGAATTACCATCGGTTGAATGTACAAGAAATCAGTTGGATTTAGCGAATAAGACAATGAATAACCATTACATGCAAGAAATCTATGCTCATACCTTTTATCCAAAAAAAAGAAAATAATTGGAAGATCATCAAAACTGTGGAAATTGAGGAAAGTCTTTTTTCCAATCGGAAAAACCAAGTTGGTAGATTGCTGGCAGAATAGTAGGGAACTACTTTGATATCCCCCCCCAAATCGGAAATTTGGCGACTTTTTCTTCCCTCACCAACCATAATACCTGTTTTGGCGCCTTTTTTACTCGCCAAGACGGATTCTGGCTAAATACAAATAATTAATACATAAAAAACTTTTAAAAAAAACTCAGAAAATGGTACAAAATACAAGAAAATACCAAATTTGGCAACAGCAAAAACCTAAAAGCTGAAAAAATCTAAATTGGTAACACCAAAATAAGAAACAGCAACCCTAAGAAGTCCGTAGGGAGTGGCAGATTTGGCGCTTAATTTTTGGGGGGGTATGTCAAAGTTGTTCCAATAGTAGTGAATATTAGGTGGAATTTGTCGAGAAACGAACAAGTGTTTTTTTGCAGATCTGTGAAAAGTGTAGATTTGCTACCAGTATACAATGGCAAGTACTCTTTTGGAAGAGATAAAACAAAACATTGAAGAAGGATATGCGAGTTTTTCAGATTCATTGAAAAGAGGATAAAACTGAAAAATTGATAGCCACAAATTTCGAACAATCCAATGTCATTGGCAGTAATAAATTAGTTGAGTACTTAAGTACTAGGACAACTACCTTGGGGATATTCGGCGATAAAAATTTTCATTAGTGGGTCTAACTAATATACTTTTTATTTTAGCACCCTCTAAAATCTATATTAGTACCTATAGTATCATAATATTTTTTCCTTTCACCAGTTTTGATGACGTATCTAGGTAGTCTTCATAATACATAAGTACCCTTTGTTGACCCCAATACTGGAGCACAAACACAGAACATCGAATGACTAGGGGGTTTGGCAAAATGATGAAACAAATAATACAGCGGAACTGTACTGCCCTATTTACATTCATATTTAGGCGAATTTATGAGGCGTTGCCTTCATAAAGACACTCATTTATCGCAATTTTGAATACTTGAGTACTCATTTATCGCAATTTTGAATATGAAGAATTTCAGCCATCTAAATAATCACCCCCTGAAACGAAGTATAGTACTTTCTTTAACATTAAATTTTTTGTTAAAATAATGGTATTCAGATAATAAAATTTCATTTAAATTTTATTATTTTTTGATTAAATTTAGCTTCGGTGTGAATTTTTTTCCTAATTTATTAATCGACGGGATAAAATGTGTACCATTACATTTAGAGCCATTTACTAAAAATATTTGGTAAGCCCGTCATCTTTCAGGAAGAGTTGAGCGCTTTAGGAATTGTCTCATGGTTTCATTGTATCTGCAGATGTGGAAGTCAGGTTCGGGCCTTCTTCTTCACATTATATCTGTCATTACAACGGACCTTCACGATTTCGTAAGAGCCAAAACTCTTTTGGTGTAGTTTCATTCCTACACCAAATCGGATTTTCTTTATGTTACTTTGTCGTCTATGCTATATTTGTTTGCTTCTTTTCCGCTGTTTGTTGCATTGCTTTTGTACTTTGCTCTTGTAACTTTAAAATGTTTGATTTGGCGTCTTTTCTTATTTGCTGCTTATTAAGTGGCAATTGGTAATTTCCTTTTTTCCAGAAGTTCTTTCATTTTGATTTCCTTTTTATTTTTCATTTTCATTTTGATGGCTGTTAAAATATAAGGTAAATTTAGTTGCTGTTGATAACTAGTTGTAGAGAAGATCGTGCCATTGATTCAGATTTTCAAGTTGTAGTTTTGTTAAAACTGATATATTAATGTTATTTGAATACTTTCAACTTGTCCATTGTAATTGGGGAAAATCGATTAAGCCTAAGGCAACTTTTATGAATTCATATTGTCCGTTGTGCGTTATAAATCTGATGTACACTACTGGCCATTAAAATTGCTACACCAGGAAGAAATGCAGATAACAAAATGATATTTATTGGATCTGCATCTTTTTAAAGCTATTCCAGGTATCCACTTTATTATAAAATTTAAATTCACCGAGATACACGGGTTGCCTTAATCCGCATTTAGCCGGTTTTTCTTACAGGTGATGGGACAATATTACGATGACGAATGCACGCTGCCAGTGTGCGTTCACCACGTTGCCGCCAAACACGGATGCGACCATCATGATGCTGTACACAGAACCTGGATTCATCTGAAAAGATGACGTCTCGCCATTCGTGCGCCCAGGTTCGTCGTTGATCACACCATTGACGGCGCTCTTGTCTATGACGCAGCGTCAAGGGAAGCCGCAGCCATGGTCTCCGAGCTGAGAGTCCATTCTGCTGCAAACGTCGTCGAACTGTTCGTGCAGACACTTGTTGTCTTCCAAACGACCCCGTTTCTTGACTCACGGCTCGTGACGTGGTTGCACGATCCATTACGGCCATGCGGATAATATGCCTGTTTTCTCGGCTGCTAGTGATAGGTGGCCGTTGAGATTCCGCATGGCATTCCGTATTACCGTCCTGAACCCATCGATTCCATATTCTGCTAACAGTCATTGGATCTCGACCGAAGCGAGCAGCAATACTGCGATAAGATAAACCGCAATCCCGGTACGCTACAATTCGACCTCTATCAAAGTCAGAAACGTGCTGGTACGCATTTCTACTTCTTACACGAGGCATCACAACAACTTTTCACCAGGCAACTTCGTTCAAATGCAATTTGTGTATGAGGAACCGGCTGAACAATTTCCTCATTTAAACACAATGTAGGTGTCGCTACTGGAGCCTGCTTCGTCTGAATGTGCTGAAAAGCTAATCATTTGCATATCACAGCACCTTCTTACTTTCGTATAAATTTCACGTCTGTAGCATGTCGCCTTCTTGATGTAGCAATTTTAATGGCCAGTAGTGTATTTATAACTATCAGGTTCAACGGATAAATGGAAAAAATTTGACTTTAGATCGAGATTTGAAATAATATTGCTTCTTTTAGATTATCGAAAAATCTTCGATGAGGGGTAGTGAATATTTTTGTTTAATAGTCTTTGAATTAAGAGCACGGAAATCAAAATAAAGTTTTTTTTTATTTGTCTTTTTCCTTAACTAAGACTAATGATGCTGCGAAATTTGAATCAGATTCACCATTGATGCCATCTTTTAGCCATTGTTCAATCAATGTGTGTTTTTGTTTTTCAACTGCATTTTTCTCTATTTGTCTTAATTTCTAGACGGAAATGAGATGGATTTGTTATCGGTTAGAATTGTTTTCATGCGTGAGTTTGTATCTTTAATTTTATTCGGTTTATAAGATTTTATAATTTCAGGGCCGGCGCTAGCAGCTTCGCCGCCCCGGGCAAAGAGGTAAAATGCCGCCCCTTTATAACAAAAATTAAAAGAGATAAATTAAACCCTTTCCACAATTAATCATCAGCTATGTTGAAGTTTTGATTAGCAAAATAATACTAGTTTATTTATTTATGTTTTTGTCACTAAATTAAAATTAGGATTGCGCAGAAAAAAAGGAAAGAGTCATTTCTGGTGCATAATTATAAAATACAGAACAGATATTAAAAAAAAAGTAAAACAAATTATAAAATCACTAAATATTAAAACTTTATTACATATTAAAAATACATTTAATCCGAGAGTTGAAATTAAAATTGTTTTTTTCTCACTTTTAATTCGGAAAATTGTTTTATAATTTCTTTAACATTAATTTTTTCTGCCAGTTCATGTTCGACGGCTATTGTTGTAAAGCCGTTTAGTCGATCCTCTGTAGTTGTGGAGCGTAAAAAATTTTTAATTAATTTTAATTTGGAGAAACTCTTTTCTCCACTTCCCACACTTATTGGGAGAGTCAGCAATATTCTTAAAACTATACCAAGATTGGGAGCAAAATCCAGGTTCGATATGAATTTTAAAATCTCAACTGGACTTTCTTTTTCAAAGCCAAAACAGCTACTATCTCGTCTGCCAAGTCAAGCGCGTTTATATTGGATGAATTCCCATCAGTCAACACTGTTTCTAAATCTTTACAATACTTTATATGTCGTTTTGAGGAATATCTTTTAAATCAGAAATATTGTATAAAAATTGGAAATAGTTGCTGTGGGTACTGATCAAATCAAACCTGGATTCGAGTGCATTGATGGCTTTATCTAATTCTGCCTTAAAATAAAATTCTGCCTTATATTTCAAAGCAGGATCTTCTATTGTATCATCTTTTGCCTCATAGTCGAAATAAACATTCCTTCTTCGAACTCTATGACGTGGTTTGGTGAGCTCAAAATTAGCTTTTATGTCAATTTCGTCTGCGAGTTCTCGAGCATCGCAAAGCATTTCATTAAAAGCTCTGTCCGATCTAAGATTCTTGAAAAATTCAAATTTTCAAATTTTCAAGAGCTCCATAGCAGATGGTAAATCATAATCTTTTGTATGCAAGAACTTACTTATAGGATAGATACAATTTAAGATTTTGTACCAATTTACAATGCATCATAAGAATTTAAATTGTTTAACACAATTTAATAGTTCAGAAGCCTCAACTCTTATTGAGTTGTCTACCTCCGAGTTATTACAAACAGCAAGTAAAGCATCGTATATCCCTCCTAATTGATACCTTAGTGGTTTTAATGCATCTATTCGGCTTTCCTAACGAGTATCACTTAAAGGTTTCAAAGTAAGTCCGGAAACATATTTTAATAATATGGTCCATCGAAAAGTTGATGAGGAAAAAAACAGATTTATTTTTTGTACTATATTAAAAAAATTGGTAACTTCGAAGGATGCTTTTGCCACGTCATTAACTACCAAGTTTAATGAGTGGCTGTTACATGGAAGGTAAAATGCTCTTGGATTTAACGCATTCATTCTAGATTGTACTCCCGATTTACTGCCTCTCATGTTGGCCCCATTATCGTAAGCCTGGCCCTTCATATCCTGCAAATTCAATCCCAATGTTTCAAGTCTTTTAAGTATTAGAGCTAGAAGTTTATATCCAGTCGATCTTTCAACCGGAAGAAAGCCTAAAAAGCTTTCATTAATTTTAATGGAAACCTCCTTGGGATTGGACTTGTCAATGGATACATACCTTACTAAAACTGTCATTTGCTCGATCTTGCTGATATCAGGAGTGCAATCTAGAATTATTGAATAATATTTAGCTTTTTTAATACCAGTAATATGAGATGTTATATTTTCAGCTAAAAGAATAATCAATTTATTTTAATTTAGCTTCTTCTTTTTTAAGCACTCTGCGGATATGCTCTTCCATTACTGGATCAAACTGAGCAAGTAATTGAATAATTTGTAAAAAATTACCGTTACCGAAATCGTAAAGTTTGTCACTTGAACCTCGGAGGGCTAAACAATTTTGAACAAGCATTTTTATTGTTGAAACAATTCGTAGAAGCACCTCACCCCAATAATTTATTTCTGTGGTAATAAGTCTTTGTGAATGACTGTCAATCGTTTTAGAGTACTGTATTCTTTGACTTAATTCAATCCAAGACTTTTGACTTTCGATATGTTTTTTAGAGGTTTCATGTTGATTTAAAGTCTTAGCGAGGTGCTTCCAATCTTTAAAACCTCCAATAGAAAGGGAACTTAAAGTAGAACCAAAAAGAAACAAATTTTTGCTGTATGTTTAAAAAACACCCTGTATATATACTGGGTGTTAGGGGTTTGATTCCAAATATCTTAATGCATAAAAATGTGATTCGTTTTAAACAAAAAAGTTTGGTATATCATGGGTCAAAACTCAATTATTTTAGAAAGAGAAAATGTTTAAAAGTTTGAGAAATCTAATTTTAGGGCCAATTTGCCGCCCTCTAAGGTTGCCGCCCCGGGCAGGGGCCCGGCTTGCCCACCCCTAGCGCCGGCCCTGATAATTTGTTCTAATACTTTACGCGTATTAATATGGGCTAAATCAACTTCGAGGTAGATATTTAAATTCGGTAAACAACAGTCTTTATTTTTTGAAAATGAGCATTTGGTTGTTTCATTTAAATGATCATTTCCGTTTTGAAAACAAGTGGATGTGTTTGTATCGACAGTTTTGCTCTCGGTACCACGTGATATAGTTGGGTGACGTCACTTCCTTAAGCAGTGTGATAGAGGCTTGGCAACGGAGACTAAATTATGAGCAAAAGCTGCCATTTGATTTCTTCTAATAATCTTGTGGTATTTTGATTAGGAGAGCTCTTATCAGTTCGAATGCCTTGACCTTCGACCTGTTGAGTAACACTTTCATCGTCAGGAACATAATGTGGAAAAAGTTTAATTTCACATTCTTTTTCCTCTATTGTTTAAATCAAAGGGACATTGCATCAGTTATGCATAGAAGGGGAAAATTATTTTTAGAATGAGTGGGAGTTCCTATATAGCAGGGGTGGCCAAACTTTAGGGATCCGGGGTCTACTCCACATTTAAAAAATCGAAGGCGGTCTACCAATGGCAGAGCTATATTAACGTACATATTTATTTTCAGTAACAAGAAAAAATGCTAAATTATGTAATTTTTAATAAAAAAACTTAATATTAATATTTACAAAATAAAAATTTACTGACGAAAATATTCAAAGTATTCCTATATCGAAAAGTGACCATCCTATTCACTTCGTTTAGTTGAAATGTAGCACTGTATATCTGCGACAAGTTTATCATATTGTGGCTGGTACGAGCTTATTGCAATGCATTTACACGAAATTAAATGTTCATCTGTTAAATGCGACCAATGTTTGTTCTTTGTTCATGGTTGAAAAAGCAGATTCTCAAAGATACCCTGATCCAAAATATGATTTGAAATACAAAATCACAATTTGTATATATTTGGAAACGTTTCCTCAGAAATTAATTCCAAAAATCAGTATCGCTAAATATATTCTGGATTTAAGAAATATGTCGTATCTTAATTTGATAATTTCTTCCTCGACCGTGACTGATGTGATATCTATTAAATGTCCTATTTTTTCAGATACGTTGTCCGTCAATGTTAACATTTTCATTGGAACAATGTCCATCAATTTTGACATTTTCATTAAATAGAAATATCATAAAATTCCTTTCTTTCAACATAATTAAGTCAGCGAATCTTCTTTCAAATTCTTCAAACAAAACAACTAGGTGTTAAGCAAAATCTTCGAAGTCTCGGTATGGATTATGGGTGTACTTTTCCTCCACGTTTTTGAAGTTTCTCATTTCATGTTTTCTTAATTGAGATGCATACCTTTCTATAGTTTCTTTTAATGTTTTAATCGCACTTATGCCCGTTTTAGGTTTTACATAAATTGTAAACCTTTAATCATAAATGTTTAAATCGTAAATCTTTGCACATTTGTTTCTTGTTTTACAGCGTAGACTGCAGTAAATTTTCATTTTAAATAATTTATTGATTCTATGTCATAAGTCATAAATTAAACTGTTAATATTCGAGGTTATTATCGGGATGGTCGCGCGGACTGCCTAAAATGTCTTCGCGGTCTACCAGTCGACCGCGGTCGACGTCTTGGTCAGTGCTATATACTTTTCCTTTTTTAAAATCAATAATGTTAGGGGGATTTTGGCATATTATCGGATTTTCTCAAAAAGAAGGAAGGAATTTTCGCTATTAAAAGCGCAAATGCTATTTAAATAATTAGGTAAAATAAGATTGGATTTAATACAAACTCTATAAGTGTTTTTACCAATAACAAAAACATTTTCATAGTGTAATTTATTTATCTAATGAGTTTACTTCGCTAATGGGGTTGTTTGAATCGAAGATTTCAGGTAGTTTCGCCAGAGGTCTGTGTGAATTATTTTTTGTTTCTTCTCAAATGGCGCAGATTTCTGTAAAAGATTTTGTTTTTGAAATAAAATACACCTTCTTTTGCTAATTCAGTTGGTTTGAACTAATTTTTGACATATTTTGTTGTGTTTCACGGTCAAGGATGGAAAATAACTTGTCATCTACCATTACTTCGCATAAAGTCTTAAAGTCGTTATCATTACGAAGTTTACAACAATATTCGAAAGCACTAGTTAATCGTGATTAAGAATTGCACATGAGATTCAATTTTTAGTCGCTGAGCTCTACGGAAATTTATTAACCATTCTCGGGGTTGGTTGAAATTCACGTAAAATTATATTTTTAACTTTTTCGTCATCTTGAAATTCATTTCCTGAGATGTAAAGTCATATGCTGTTTAGCTTTTTAACTAAGAATATTAATTAACATCTCCGATTTTAATTCTTATGGATCATTTTTAATGGTAAAACACGTTCGACGGAATGAAAGAATAAATTGAAATTTTCGGATTTGCAGGGGACGGGTATAATAAATGTTATAATTATTATAATGAAACTTTCGAGATTTGCTGACGAAGAGTTTTGATTGTTGTGTGGTTTGGAATTGGAGTAATTGTGATTTATGCCAGAGTTTATTGTTGCTAGCTCTATTTCTTTTTCTATTTGGAAGAGTTTCTTTTGTTGATTGATCGATTTCTTTTCTTTCTTCTACAATTAAAGAAATCATATCTTTGACGAACTCAAGTTCATTTTTGAAAGTGTAAGATTTTTCATCTTTTTAGCAAATAATTGTAGCATTACAAGGTACAATTGGGCCTAGTTCTTTGACAATGTTTATTAACCCTTGTTTGCATAATGGTGGAAATTTCCATCATAACCTATAATCTCCAAAAATTATATAAAAGAACAAGTTCACTTTAAGTGGATCGTGTTT
>JAPDSC010014617.1:15144-28417 GCA_026290005.1 Latrodectus geometricus | reverse complement strand
TTTTTTTTCTAAAATTGTGTTTAATATGAAATAAGCATAGGGGTTAAAATTTTCCAGCATAAATAATATCATTTATTAAATAAGAGAATATTTTTAAAAAAAAGCAGATTTATATGCTACAAAATAAAGGATTATTTATGAATAAATTTATAAATATTTTGCTTATATTCACATTTCGTTTCACCAAAGAATTAGTATTTTTCAATTAAACAACATATGTATATGTTTCAAAGTATATCATTTTTATTTTAATTGAATTTAAAGTGTTAGTATTTATATTTTATAGCCTTAACAATTTAAATTATGAAAACATTAAATTTAAATATTAAAAAATACTAATAATTTAATGATAACATTTTTGTCAATATTTTAATTTTATATTTTCATAAAATAAGATTACAAGTGAGTTTTAATGCTTGCCATCAAATGTTACTTTATTATATTTTAAGAATCAATAAATTTTTTTTGCTTAAGAAAAGATCAATTTTATATTCAATATAAATGAATTAAAAACTATTATAACTATTTATTATAAAAATAAGAAAGAAAAAAATATTTTAAACTGAATTCTTCTTGGAATTTAAAATAGTTTAAAATTTTCTGGAATAATTTAAGAATTATAGAGCCTTTAAACTTGACTTTACTAGATTTCTGCATGTATACAGTGAAAGGATTGCATTAGAACCTTATATTTCACTATCAATCGTAATACGTTGTCTAGTATGGCACTTAGCTTCTTGGATTTACTTTCTTTTCCTAGTTTCTGTCTTTGAACAATGGTAGAGAAAAAAGTAGTTTGCCAAACTTCAAATTCACACAAAAGTAAAAATCCTGAGGTACCTCCCCATTTCACAATCCTTCTAAAGGAAAAAGAAAAGAAACGAAGCAATCTGAAAGGAAAAAAGCAGGGGAGGAAGGATTTCTATGCGATAGGGCAAAGAGATTCAAAGCCGCACGAACTAAGAAATTCTTTATTGACCTTAACGTATGAAATGCATTTCTGAGGGAAAAAAAGGTTTTATGGGAGGAATTTTCCCTTTTATACTCTCCACGGCGAAAAGCGAATAACCCAAAGTAAATCTTGCATAGGGAGGCAGAGAAAATGAAAACCTTCCTCCTTTTCCAATAGGAAATGCTGGCAAAATATGAGGTCTTTCAACATATTTTCTCGCTTAAGGCTTTAAGCAAGTCAAAAGGGATTAGCAGATGCTTTAATCCGAAGCGAGGCGTCATGACGATTCTTACCTCTTGTGCGAAAATTGAGAAAATTTTCGAACGGGTGAAAAGAATTAATATGGATATCTCGCGAAAGGCGGGATGGAAAACAGAATTCATAGATCCCCCATACAGGAAGAAATTTGATTTAGCTCAAAGGAGAAAAGGAGCCAGGCGTAATCCGAAAAAGTATCTTTACACTTCACGGAAAATAAATTTTGAGTAATGGATTTGTATAGCTGAAGGATAATTTTCTGAAAGAGCAATAGGTTTATTAAGAAAATCAATTTTAAAATGTTACTGTTTAAATCATCAAATCTATATGTACAAAACGTAATAAAAATTGATAAATTTCACAATATTTCTTTTTTCTTCTTTTACATAAATTGTTATCAGAAGTAAAATTAATGATATTAAATGTAGTTTTCGTATGCAAAATATCTAATGTTATACACTAAAACACAATTAAAGTAGTTTCAAATTTTGCATTAGTATTTCACGAAATAATTTCACATGAATTTCATTATGAAAAATCAAGCATGTCACTATAATAATAAGTTTAAAAATATTTTGGACTCTATCGAAAGAAAGATAGTATTGCTGAAACGCTGACAAATTTCTCGAAAAAAAACTAATCCTGTTTTCAAGTAAAAGAAAAATCGTCTTTTAAAAAAAGACGATTTAGATTACACCATAGATCAGATTATAGCTGCATATACTTACGATAATTTATTACCGATGATTTGTGTAGCAACTTCAAACCGTTAGACTATTTTCGGAAAAATCGGAATGTGGTTTAATATTGCTGAAACTCTTCTACCTTTCGGGAATCATTTGAATCAAATCTTATTTATTAGTAGCATTTTATACAAAGGAGTTTATAAGGAAATTTATAATTGTTTTTGATAAATCACAGAACAGATATCAATACGTCAAGAAGTAATCTGATGTTACAATAAAGCAGATATCTACATAATGATGGCTAAAGATTCAACTTTGTAACGATCGTAATGTTTGTTTTGTGAGAAATCCAAAAGAAAGTGATTTTAATGAAATTCTTTGATGTTCTTCACATGACATGAATTTAATCTTATTTGTAATCGTAAGAAATCATTAATTATTAGTATAAACAATATTAAATTTGTATTCTAATTATTCTGTGCGGAAATAAGTATAATGTATTTTTTATATCAAATAATATCTTTATTAGTCAATGCTCTACTTGTAATACAAGTAATTGTAATACAAATGTAGTAATTTAATATATTAATTATATATTTACATTCCTTTTCTTAATAATGCTGATCGAGTTATTGTTTTAAATAAATTTGTAAATTTCACTGGAATTTTTGTAGAATCTTTTCCAAATTGCTCATCAATTTTTATTCTATGAGATGCATATTCTAAAACAAATATTTTTAAACTAATGAAGATAGTGATTGCTAATATATTTTTCAGTCAATATTTGATACATTTTAATTTTGGGTTACTATATTCTGTCATGGATCATATATATATATAATCACTTTTTTATTTCCTAAATTACTGAATTCATTGCAAGTAATAATCTTATATATTTCTGATAAAAGTTTTGTTAATTATTTATTTAATATCTTTAATAAAGTCAGTAACTTTAGTAATTTGATTAATAAATATAGTGTTTTAAGTCTAAGGATGAGGAAACTTTTTTTCCGATCAACCAAAAAATGATAGTCTGGTAATGCTCATGAATTTTAAATTTTTAATTTAAGTTATCTATGTTTGGTTTGCCCTATCAAACAACACTAAAGCAAATATCAATATCTTTATTTATTAGTGATCAAATACTGTTAAGCAGTTGTCTATACATTTGAACACATGGTCTCTGAAATACAAATGTAAGAATCACTTAATATTTCGCAGAGTTAATATTAATTCAAATTTCTAGTTCATATAGTTATCAGTTTACATTTGGATAAACAAATTTTTATCTTAAAAACACATTAAAAGCCGTATAAATTACAATCGATCGTTATTTATTATTTTCCTAAATATTACATCAAAACAATAATTTATAAACTTTATTGCAAATAGTATGAATGTACTCGTGATTATGAATGACTATTCAGAAAAAGAAATTTTTTATTAGTTTCAGTCTACTATTGTACATCAAACTGGAACAAGAAAGATAAATCAAATGTGTTAAAATATCAAGTAGTAAATATTTAACTAGTTTTCATGTGATTAATAAGGCTTTTGCAATTAATTAAAATAAGGATTTGTATTCTTTAATGTATATAAGACATTAAATATTACAAAACCAATTTCACCTACTTCGTTTAGGAAATAGATTTTTTATCAAAAGTAATTTGCTTTTTGAAGCGTTTCAGCATTCTGAATACAAATTGTATACTTAATGAAATTGAACTTGAATAATGAACTAATACCAACACACAAAACTATTATTTAGTTGGTACCAGAATATACAAGCGTAATGAAAATCACTTTATTTCGTGCATACTTTTCATAAGGCACTGTAACATTGTTTCTAAATTGGAAAAGTACAAACATTCAAGGCTATATTTAACGAGAAATTCAAAAGGCAACTCTTGTTCAAATAAGTAGCAGATTTATCTAAGGTGAATAATTTTTCACGCTTCATTTTAGAAGCTGCTTGAGTTAGTTTATTATTGTTCACAATGTTATTTTAGTTAAAGAAACGTATCAAAACGGTTATTCCATATATATGAAATCTAATTAAAACTTCATATAAATAATAGTTGAATTGTAACATTAAATTTCTATTTCTAGATTTCCAATGAATATCTATTTTCTGTGATTTTATACTTTTCTATTTTATTTACTATTTATAAAATTATAGGAAATATTATTCAACTAAATAAATATTAACTTATCCAATTCAATGTCTATAATTAAGTAACTAAATATATATACTCCTAACTTTTGGAGAATATTTATCAAAATACAACTAGGTCTATAATATTCGGTAATTCCTTCTAATCTAAATGAACATATAGTTAAAAAAAATATTGTAAATTCATGCATTTTTTTCAAATGTTATTTTAAAAAAGTAATTTCTAACTTTTTAATAAAACTTTATCAATAATTTCAATAATTATTAGTTTTTTTAAATGAACAATTATTTAAAGTTTTGTTAATTTATAAATGATGTTAAGCAATGCGTTTATTAAATATGTTGCAAAACATATGAAACTTTCAATCGTTGATTTTATTAATAATTAAAAAATAAATGTTTCATGTTAATGAGTAACTATCGCAAATTCTTATTTAAAAATTAAATTATTCTACTCTATAAAATTTTCTTTAGAAAATCAGTTTATTTAAAGAGAAATTAATTAATTCTAGTGTATATTCTTAAATCATAAATACTTATTTTATTGTACTCCTCATTTTGTCTTATTAGATGGATAATTTAAAACTGCTTATGAATTTATAAATGTCTAGAAATTTCATCTTATTTTTTTATCATTATTAGGTATTAATTTATGGGAATAATAATTAAAATTTTCAGTAATTTTATAACTCATCAAGTTTAACCAAATTAATGAATTCTGTTATTAATAATGAATACAGAATTATATTGCCATATGATGAGTATAAGAAATTTTAGGGAATTATAAGTATTTTAAATACAAAATTTCTTTGCTTAGATTTTTAGAAATGACATTTTTTCACATCAAAATTTCTTCAAAAAGTGAATGAATTTTATACTTATTAAAAAATTTTCTTTTATTTATAAGTTAATTATTATATTTATTATAAATTTCTTATCAAGGCAGTTAAGAAATTACAGTAATTTAAAGGACCATGCAAATTTTAAGCAATTTTTTTTACACATTTTAACAAATTTTAAGCACATTTATTTAAGGAATTTTTCCCTTGAAAATCATATTATTAAATAAAATTTAAGTATCAATGGGTAAAAATTCACCAATATTAAAGGAAAAGAAGTTTCATTAAAATACCATAATAAAATAAATTATATTATTACTGGTAAATTGATCTTTTATAAAGTTAAACTGAAACAACTACCTAATAGATATGAAGATGTTTCTTCAATTTAATTTTGTCTTTAAATAGCAAATTAATAAAACTAATTCTGTAATATAACAAATTTTTAAATACATTTTTCTAATATTATTTAAAAATATATGTATGGCAAATAATAAATTAATTTACACTCATTTTTAAATTATTTTCTTATGAATTTTAAATAAGATGGTGTTTTCATATAAAACATTAAAAAATAAGCAAGTTGAGTTTGTACATTGGACATGCTAGCAATTTTAAAGTCTTTTTTATTTACCACCACTTAATATTGCAGTCTGTCATTGATGGTAGTTGGTAACCCAATATCCTAAAAATATCCCAATCATCAACTCTGACAAGCAAATAATAGAAAACTAACACACATTTTAACAGTGTTCTGTTAGGATCAAATTTTTATAGATGAAAGTACAATCTTTTATTTCTATCTGAATGAAGCTCACGTGATAAATAATTTTTGGCACTATATATTTTATAGCCTAGACAACTGAAAGTTATTTTTTGAATATTCGTCTACCGCCAAGTAATATTGTCTTGAAGTGTATTGTTTTTAGATAATAGACAATATTATATGAATAAGGATAGTAGTGGAATGACACAGCACTGCAAATTTCGCAGATTCTAAATCATTAATTGCAACAAATGCAAGCAGAATGCATACAAAATATTCCTTTTTTTTCCTTTGTTCGAAAGTGGATGATATCCAACTTAGGACCTATCATTTCCAAGACAACAATTTTAATGCTATGTCATATTAATCCTGAGTCAATAAATACTTAAAAAATAATTCACTAATGCTAATAAAATTAAATTTTTCATGTAGGAACAGCCTAATTACGTTGATTAGAAAACACAAAGTAACGGGTTGTATGCATTTGTCAAGAAAGCTTTTTCATACACTGTTTTTACTTATGTAAATTATATAATAACAGTTTGCTTTTAACTATTAACTTTTTAAAATAAAGATATCTGAATAATATTTTTCTTATACTAACATAATTTCTATATTTATTAAATTTTTAAAAGTAAATTATGTTAAAAAATACATTTAGTTTATGTATCTATATCAGAGCCTAATGATGTAAATATGTAAGTTATAACATTATTTATTAAAAATTTTGAAATATTGTATAAGTACAGCTTATTAAATTTTCTAAAAAAAATATATTTCAAATTTTTTAAGATGTCTTTGTAACTAATTATAAAAATCTGTTTCCCCATATTATATGAAATGAATTATATCTAATGGTGACACAGAAGAATCTTTCTCAAGCAAGAATCGAAAAAAAAAACTTCTACAGCGTTGCCTTAAATTCATTTTCAGAGATACAGAAAAAATATTTGCGCCAGACTCTTTTCTCGTTAAAGAAATGATTTCTTAGAAGCCATGGTAGCGGAGAAGACCGGAGACACAGTTTTTATTCAATCCATAAAGGATAAGGGACTGATGAAGAATGAATAAGATGGAAAAAAAACATGATCATTAATATTAGGAAAGTAACTCAATAGCCTGGCCTTCATTAAGGTCAATCAGGCGCAATCCTTTCACAAGTCTTGGGTTAGCTTTTTGAAAGAAAGAAAATGATTCTCTTAAAAGATCATCTTCCTTTATTTAAACGCATCGTTCACCTTCATTGGACGAGAGCCAGAAGCCAAACCCAATGCAGATTTCGCAGTGATTTAACTCGTAATATGATGCTAACCGATTTTTTATCCATTATGTTTCAAGATGAAGATGAGCTGCAAGGATGCGTAGGCGTCATGCATCCCCTTTATTTAATGGCAACCAACCTTCAATTAAATCTCAAGTTTTGATTTTTTTAAATTGTTAATGTAGTCTAGAACTTTTAGGGATATGTTTTACTTATAAATTGTGTAAATAATTTCTCATAAAGTGAAACATTAACTTTTTACAGCTTGACATTTTTCTAGTAAATCCATTGCTCAATTTTCAAACTTTTCAGGGAGTGGTTTCTGTGAAATGAAATAGATTAAATGCTTTTAGAATAAACAAAATATTGATTTTCTCAAATTAATTTTACAATATGTGCATTGTCAATGAATAAATAAACAGTTAAACGCTCTCTATGTATAATAAAGCATCGTTTTTTCCTTTATCCATTATTTTTAACATTAATTGAATCTTGCCACTAAATCACCAAACACCAATTCAATCTTAAATTTTGATTTTTTTTAAACTGTTATTATAACTTAGCAATTTAAAAAATTGTTTTATATATAATATTCCTATGAGTGTATATATAATTTCTCAAAAAGTCAATCATAAACATTGAACTGTTTGACATATTTTCATTTCATCGCTCCATTTTCGTTATATACTAATAAAAAGTTTTGCAAATTGGAGTGATTAAATGTCGACGGAAATACTATAATTTGATTTGAATACTATTATCGAAAGAATGGCTTAATATATTCTTATATAACATTAATTTTAAAATAAGAGAGATATATTTGACATTTTCTCGTAAATTCCTTGTTTAAATTTAAAATCATATCGGGATTGATTTTGCTGCATTTAATAAGATGAAACTTTTTTAAACCTTTTCAATTTTGATTAAGTATTTATTGGAATGATGTATACAATTAATATAACATTGCTTACGAATAATTTATTTAACACATTTTAAGTTAATTCAATTAATATGAAATTTTTGAATAAAGTTTACTTCTGTAAAGCATTATTGTTTAGTATAAATAAAAGGGCACAAATAAATCATTGAAGTAATTATACAATAATTTAAGTTTTTATTAAAAAGCGATTAGGATTCGAAGCTGTATTTACATCAGTGTTTAAAATCTTTCTTAATCTAGTATCAAAATATTTGCGAAAATTAGTATAAAAAATATTTTCATACAACAATGCATTAAAATAACATTGTATATAATAATTTTAGTTTTTGTATAATTGACTCAAATTACAGTTGCATTGTGATATAGAATCTGAGGCTAGATTAAGAAAATAATTTGATTCTGATGCTAAAACCCCACAATTTTTTACTTTCTGCGAATTATAATACTATAGAATTCCATGTGATATATTTCTAATTATAGTCTTCTATTTTTTTATATAAAATGTTTAAATAAGTCTTAGTGTCTAAATCAATAAGATAAACTCATAATTCTATATATATATCATTTTTCGATTTGCTGGCTAATATTGCAAATGTCGAGTTAACTTTGGCTTTAATTTTATTTTTATACAAAACAAATAATATTATCCCTAAAATTTAAAATTTTAATAGCACATTAAAATGTTGGGCCTTTTTTGCCCATGCAGTTAACTCTATTAAATACCATTTATACAATGTTATAAACGTTAAAATATTAAAGATAAGTTGTCTTACTCAAAACTGCCCGATCACCCTATTCAAATATTTTGTGATTTTTGAGCAATTTTTTCTGTAGTAATTAAATATAATAATATTCTAGAATATATAATGAAAGACAATTCATCATAAATAACTATGAGATAATCTGTGATTACTTTATCTCCTACTAAAACATTTATTGTGCACAATATCACGGAAATTAAAGCAAAGTGTTCTAAAATAAACTTCACAAAGGGATAGTAACGTGAAACTAACATTAATGGAAGAGTGAAATTAAGATGCATAAAACTTAATGATGCTTTTGTCTAAAATGATAAACGTATTTACAAACGCTTCCAACAGATGGTGCTGCCCATAGATTCAAAGTATAAAAATAAAAAAATATTGCAATCAGAAATTTAACTATCCTTTCTGAATAGTATCAGATGAGTTTTTCTTCTATAATATAACCAAATTTCAAAATGACACTTCTTAGAAATATCTTCTGATAGCTTTGGATTACTTAAGTACTTTCTTCTTATTAAATGTGTAATTTCTTTTATATTTTAGCAATAAAATTCATATTTTTTTAAAATAAGAATATTCTTTGTAAAAAACCTTTTACTTTCTTATCACATTAAAATATAATCGTAAATTCTAAATTATTCAACTTAAGGCTAAACAATTATCGAATATGCATCTTTGTTCAAAAAGCTCTGTAATAAAAATAATCCATTAAATCCCAAAGTTAGCCTCTAGTTTCGATCTTGAAACATATAATTTTTCAACTAAAATATAAAGAAAATTATATATTTCATTGTAACAAATTAACAATCAATCATTAGGCCACGGTCAACTTTTCCCTAAAGAGACTAATAAGCTTTTCTTTTTTGTGGTTCAAAATGAAGCTTGAACAAAAAAAATTAATCTAATTCAGCCTCATCTCAGGAGACATCATAATTTTGAAGAAAAAAATTACATTCTTACACGGCAATCCCCATGGAGATCAAAACGCACGTTCAAGTCGTAATGAAAAACGTACTTGCGTCTTAATACACCTGCACAGTTCGTGATTCATCATTTAAATGTCTCTTTTATGAGCTTCATCTTAGTACTTAATAAGTCACCAGCCAATGAAATTTCACAAGAAATAGCACTTCAAGTAATTACAGCTTCATTTAATTGGAGAAGTGTTTGTAATAAACTGCACGAAGTTTAATCACTGAGCTAATTTGCATGCTGAACAGCATTCAGTTCCTAAATGAGATAATAGTAAGATCCGTAAAATGTATCATTATAACTAGAATTTCCTATAACTGCCAACTTTTTGTCTAATGGCCATTCTTTTTGAGGAATAAGCTATGGAAATGGATGTCACATGTTTTTAAAGTGTCACGTGGATAGTATGTGATGCAGGAATAAAATAAGTATCAACTTCAGTTTCTGTAGCAGTTATATCTGTTTATTGCAGTAGTAAGTATATTTTTATTTTGGTGAGTGAAATTGCTCCCGAATTTTATTTTGTGAGATTCGTGATGTTGTAAGTAATTGTTTTGAGAAGAACTTGATGTCACTGAATCAAAATCTCTCTCTATAAATAATGATATTCCCACCATCAGATATTCACAATCTTTTTCCAAATCTTCAATAAAGTACGAAGAACACACATACAATTAGCACTAAAATATATAATTTCAATTACAACAATTTTAAGCGACTCAAATATATATGCATTTCAATGATTCTACAAAAAAATATCAAATATAACCGTATTTACCCTTATATTAAATATTTTATAGCAGACTTACTCATAAACAGGAAAAGTATGATTTTTTGAACCCCCAAACTTTTTGAATTTTACAACTGCAATTAAATTAAATTGGGAATAAAGTTCCCAAATAGTAATTTCTTTTGATATTTTTGCAATGAAATTTTCAGTATAATTCATTCAAAATTTTCACTTTTATTATGCTTTAATTATATTAATATTAAATATTTGTATTCATTCAAAGGACTTTGTGATGTTTTTAATAATATTGTTGAGCATTGGTCAGGTACATATTATAAAATGAATCTCAAATGGGATTTTTTTTTAAAAATTAATAAATTCAAATTGGCCGTATTTTCCTACAGTCCCCTCATAATTTGTCTCCATCTATTATTGTAGGAAAATTCCAGATGTATTTGAAAATTCATTACGATTTGAATGCACTAATTATCAAATAAAATAAAATAAATAAAACTGGTATGAAAAATACATAATGATATTAAAAAATTACCAAAGTGTTACATCCTGTTTTTTTATATTTCACATCACAATAAATATGATAAAAAAAATTATATAGTATTAAATGAATTTTAAAAACATTTTCATTAAAAAAATTGGAAGAAAATTTTCATTCTGAATACAAGAAAATGAATTACAGTCAATAAAAAGTAATTTTTTTTCCTTTACATAAATATTAACTTATATCAAAAGTTTCAATTAATTAACTTCATTTAGGCGAAAAGCAATACTATAGATGCTTTAATTTTATACTCAATTCTCCTTTGAATTTGTTTTTAATTCCATCATCAAGACATTTTTTTAAAACTCTGGATATGACAATATTGTAACAAGAATGACGAAAACATGAAGAATTAAGTAAAAATACCACATTTCAATACACGATTAATGAATTCAATATATTTAAATCCAATTCTTCGTAACTTTTATTATCAATATCTTTGGATATCATCTTCATTTTTTTCTGGCAAATATTATAAGTTTAATTATTGTATACCAAATACTTAAAAATTTATTGATGAAGCTTTATTAAGACCACATACAGAAAAATATTATTCTATCAAAATTTAACTTTTATAATAAAGCAAAAGAATTTATTATAATTTTGTTATTTTGTTTTATCATTGAAATTTATTTAGTAAGGGTAAGAATAAATTGCTATTATTTCCAAAATTTTATGAAAATAAATTATATACTTATGCTCATGTATTAGAATAGTTTACTGAAATAAATATCACCATTTTCACTGCTATCATTTCTGTTTTTATCCTTTTTTATGAATAATATGCTTTATTCAGTCTTTTGAATTAAAATGAAGTATAAATAATTTAAACATGCATCACATGAATGTCATTTTTAATTATTCAAAAACTTTAAATAAATATCTCGAAAAGTTTATTTGTATTTAGTAGATTGACGGACAATGTTGTTATTTTAAGTAAAAACTTGATTTAAAACCTTCTAAATGATTATTCTACAAAACAATGAAGACTTTTCATTAGTAATGGTATTCTTACATATATTTATTGAGTTATAATTCAGTTTGAGTAACAATTTGCACAAATGTAGAGAAAATGGACAAAAGTTTATTTTTTTATGTTATTCTTTCGCTCACAAAAAGCTTTCGAAATGATTTTGTTTTCTGAATAAAAACTAACTTGATCGAACTTTATTTATAAAGAAGAAAGGAATAAAAATAAATATTTACGACTTTTTCTTTGAGGAGAAGGGTTGGTTTTATGAAGATGTGTTCTGTTGCAACACATAATAATGCTGCTTACAGGAAAGTTCTCGGGAAAAAATATTTATATGGAATGTAGAAAAATGACGAGAAACGAATATAAAATACCGTTGCCATTTTCCACAAAAAAAAATCATTTTTCTCCAGGATTATAAAAAAAGACACTTAAGATTTTTTCCTTTAGACAATGAAAGCAAAAGAAATTTATATTTCTTTTTCTAAACAGAAAAGAAATTATTGTTTAATACTGCACGCACGTTATTATTTTAAATTCTGTTAAATATTTGTCAATTTCTTAGAAATTATTTTTAGCGTTAAGTATAAATTATTAATATAATTATTTTAAAATAACTATTATAAAGTAGTTTTGAGGAATAAATAGGAAACAAATACACTGTAACTAAATAGTATCAGTTAAAATATTTACTTTATTGATGAATTAAATTAGATAGTTCTTAATGGTTATTATATACTACACTTCTTTAAAGGGCATATTTAAGCAGGAAATTAAACTTTTCTTGTTCTTAATCTCATTTTAACTAATACAATTTTTGCAATTTCATTATTATTTTAAAATTTCTTTTGCACATTTAAAAAAAAATTTATCTGGCCAAAAATGAATAAAACACCTGAAATAAGCAATAGGTATTATAAGACAAAAATAGATTTTGAAAGACTTTTCGATTTGTTATTCATTATTTGCTTGACTTGTATTAAAATTTTCCAGTTTAACTGAATAATAATTTATAATTTGATTAAATATAGTTACACTAATAATTTGGTAATTTTTTACACTTTATTTTCACTTCATAGAAAAATATTTTTTTAACTGAGATATAGTAAAAATAGGTGTCTATCTACGTATATTTGGTATGTGACTGTGCCTAAATTGCAATTAAAGATCTTTGTCAATTTTTAGAAACTATTCTGAGTTTATATTATAGTATCCTTAGTTTTTATTTCTTAGAAATTATTCCTAAAAGATTTGTTTGTTTTATCATGTAGATTTGTTTATTTTATTTAATTGTATTAATCGTAAAAAACATTAATTTCTTGTTGACAAACTTAACGAATAATTGAAAAATATTTTTTTTTACTTAAAAGTTGGAGATACATTTAAATTATTTTATTTTG
>JAPDSC010014617.1:0-15044 GCA_026290005.1 Latrodectus geometricus | reverse complement strand
TCTTTCAAAAGCTGATATTTCAAAGTTATGAGATCTCTGCATATTTAATAACAAATATAATTTAGTATGTATTTTCTAGGCATAAAATTTTATTTTTAAAGAATTTTTTATGAATATAGTTTGCACAACGCTTTAAAAAATACATTTAAATTAATGATTGCTAATATATATAAAAGAATTTTGAATTTTGTGACAAAAGTTTACTTTTGTAGACATATATATATATATATTCAAGCATTTTTTCTTTCATCCTTCCGCAACACTGATAGTGTAATTCATATCAATTTGTTCATTATGAAAAAACATTATATTACAAAACTGAGAACTGACTATAGAATGATAAGAATTTTATGTAGGACATTTAACGAATTGTTATATGGTAAATATACAAGTTAAAATTGTAAAAATTTTTTAGGCCTTTTTGACTATACGTAATTTGAATTTAGGTAATTTTCATTAAAAAAGTTAAATTAAATCATTTTTTTTTTACATGCTTTTAAGTAAAATCCAAATTGAACTAATCCTGCAAAATATATACGCCACTATGATTAGTAAAATTAAACAGTATCAAATATATAAGTATTGTTGAAAGTATAACATTTTCGAATAAAAATTAATTCCTCCCTTAGGAAAAGAAATAGGATAGCTTAATCCTAATATAAAATTTTACGACACCTACACCATGATACAGTCAAGACTCCATTTGATACGAAAAGTGTGTTTCGTGTCATTATAATATAATTTATGTAATGGTTTGTTGCTGATATATGTACACATATGTTAATAATTTACTGTTGTTGTTCTGTGCCAGCTAGGCTGGCTATAAAGGGTGCGCTGCTCCACCATTTCAACTGAACAGTAATTCGTTGTGAAGTTCGACTTTCTCAGCGCACACATACCATAAGTATCCGTTTATAGAGTAGGCAATTATTCACAATCCATTTATACATTGAAAGGATAATGACAACAGAGAGAGAGAAAAAAAGGTACATCTATGCCCGAACCGAAACTCTACCCAGGTCCTCCCCATCCACAATCATGAAAGCTGAACTAGACAGGATAGGCGGTTAATAATTTACTAAACTTCTGATAATTTAAAGAAAATTTGAATTTATTTTCTTTTACAAATTTTGGTAAAATTGATAAAATATTTTAGTTTTAATATGATATTAATGATTGTGCTTCAGCATTACGGCCACAAAATTTAATAAAAAGTTTCAATTAACCAAACGTGAATAAAACCAATCAAAATTATATTCACTATCAAATACAGTGGGATTTGTTTTAGGATATTTCTAAGCAGGGATAAACGTAGATATAGTATGAGATATACCATAGATGGATTTCATTAAATATAAATTAATTCAATAGACCCCAATGCATCGTGGTATATGGAAACATAAACTGACAAAAAATTTTAATTGGTTAAGTTTTGAAATTTTATATTAGGAAAAGGACCACTCTAATAAAGTTACGTGTTTTATTGATTGAATTCTAATTTCAATCTATTGATTTTGAAAATAAGAAACATTACATTCTACAAAAAATTAAAAGGATTTTTTTACGAGAGTCTTGACGATGTATTTGTTAAGACATTTTTTTATTCACATTAAACACTTTAAAATATTTTGTCTTAACCTTTTTACTATTAGGTGCAGTTAATGGATTACGGCCTTTGTTTAATAAATATTCCTCAAAAACTATTAAATATGAGTGGTTTAAATTATAATAGTGTTTTTATTTAATAGAAACAACACAAAATCTAAGGGATTTATTTTAGGAACTATGACACACAAAAATAATAGCAAACATAAGGTCTATTATGGGGTTAATAAATTATTCCAGTTTAATTTCGATTTTAGGTAATTAAACAACGTTATCATGACAATATAATAAAATGGTTATATAATGTTATGATTTAAAAATATATTTTATATAAATTTTATAGTTGAATTTGTGGAAATTTTATCACTTTTTTTTATCTGCCCATTTTAATTTATTTACTTAACAATTCAATTAACATTTTATATTAAGTATTCTTCATCTTTTGTGTTTTTGTAATATAAATATTGTTGTAAATTTTACAGTTAACAAATGCACAATTGAAAATCTATAATGTTACTGCACTTCTAAGACTAGTAATGTTCTGGCAGATTTTATGGCTCTTCAGTATGACAATCAACTCTCCAATATTATTTAATTTTTAACAAATTCGTGTTTTAATACAAATAAAACTAAAATTCGCATCACAATTTTGGCCAACCTAAAACATTAAATTTGCAGAATGATTTTCCCTTCGCTACTTTCATAAAACATAATCTTCCGTGAAGCAAAGAGCAAATACATTTGCTTTAAAACCCCATTCATTAATGTGCACATTTAAAAGTTTATGAGATTTCTCATCAAACTGTTTGACTTTGGTGAGCATTCCAGCGTAATTATTAAACAATCCATCTTCAAGTCCCCACTTTATTTCTCTACTAAGAAAGTCATAACGCTTTCTATAGAAAACTAAGCAATTAATTTTAAAGACATCTATCCCGACAGAGGTATACCAACCTCTTTCTCAACTGCATGAAAAGCACCTCTATGAAGACGTCCGCTCTTAGTCTTCGTTCGTCCTCAGAACTTCGTTTGCGCTGATATTAGGAGCTGCTGGTGAGCTCGACTTCAAAGGGCCATCGCGAAAGTTAAAAATACGTCGGGAAATGACTTTAGATTGACCGACATACCAGAAGAAAATTGTCTTTCGCGGTTAATGCATAGAATGTACCCTCTATGATGTGAATGTTAATTAAAAGATGGGGAACTTTCAAAGAGGAAATTTAATAGTGGTTTGTTGTTGGAAATACATGTCCAGTTGATCAAAATACGAGCCACAGAGGGAAAAAGGGATTTCTTAGTTACCATTCCTTAATATTAGGGGGAAGTATTCCAAATTTAAACTTCGCGTAGGAAAAATGAGTTACTTTATGTAGAATTTTATATTCCGTGTTTAGAAATGAAGCACACTATTTAATTAAAATGACTACCGCTTTACAGAATATATTTTTCTGTAAATGATAAAAATGAAATTAACCATTTTGCAGGTATATATAATATAGATTTATATTTATTTTAAGATTAAATTTTATCAAGTTTTTTACGAATCAGATTATTAATACTAAATATTTCTTTTGAAAATTTTAATAAATACATGAAATTAAAAGAAAAACATTTAGAAAATTGTTTTATAAAATTATTTACTTTCATACATTTTTGTAATTACGCATTTAAGCAAAAACGCTATTATTTAATTATTGAAAATATATATCTGTAGAAATTGAGGAAAATTTTTCTCTACAGTAAGAAATTTACTGTGGTGCTAGTTCACATTAATTAAAAATAAATTTATTAACTTTGAATAAATTTTCTTTATAATCTCTAAATAATGTCGTCAAGTAAAGGATTAGAAATGCAACCTTTTTGGTGAAATTAAGAAGGTAGTTTCCATTCAAAAATTGTATGCAGAAAAATATTCAAATGAAAACGAATCTTACCTATGTCCCGTTAAAAGGATACTTTAGTTAGTTAAAGCTATCAATTAAAAATAACTAACATTTTCTATACAAAGTTTTATTTACAATGCGCATTCCACTTACATTCAAAAATTATTTAAATTACTTTCACATACTTGAAAGCATCAAAACTTTTCAAATTCGAAATATTCAACTTTTTATAAATAATATATTTAAATATAATTCAAATGGGCGAGGATGAAAGAAGACAATTTTGATTTTCAATATGCACACTTGTCAATATAAACTTACCATAATAAAATCCAATACTTTTACATTTTCATCAAACAGGAATATTTTTTTAATAAAATAGGTTACAAATAACAATGTTGTATATTTGTTCCCTTTATTTGCAAAACAATTGGAACTTATCATTTTCTGAGCTATGCGTACAGAATTTGTAGATGATACATTTAAAATATAAATGAGGATAATTATGAATTATGAATTGAAAAATTATGACACGTAGTTTAATTTTCAAGTTAATACTTTCTTAAGATTTTAAGTTAGAAAAATGTATTTAAATATTACATTGCAAAAATAATAAATATTTTTCAAAGATTACTCTCATAATTAGTACATTTTGAAATTGAATATTCTTGTTCAAAAGTGACAAGGAAAAATACACTTAAAATTCTTACAACACATATGATAATATTTATACATATATGCTACTCTCACTATACATTGGATACATGGTGGTCTCTCTAGGTATATAGTTAATTCAAATATATTATGTATCTGCATGCACAAGATAAAAAAATATATATATATCTGCTCTATATTATTTTCAAGTGTTAAAGAAAACATTGTCTAATTTTTGAAATGCAATTATTTTTTAAAATGACTAAACTCTATTTAAGAATGTAAAATCTATGAACTTATGTTTATAAAAGAATTTTTCCAATTAAAAGTAACTTAAGATATTTTCTAGGATAAACGTTGCTTGAATTTTTCTATAATTATAAATCAATACTTTTTACTAAGCTAAAATTTTCCAAACATTTTGCAACACTATGAATCTGCGCAGTTGCTAGGCAGAACGTATTGATGAATTAAATAAACAAAAATCTGTAATTTAAATGTTAAATATCAAAAGCATAAATATTTCGCATCAATTTATATCCTCCATAATTACTTTAATTATACATAATTCCTGCAGCTTTAAATACATTGAATCATTGATGTTGATGAAATAAAATTTATTTTATGATACACTTGAAAAAATAAAACTTGTTAGATTATTACGTTTATTAAGATATATTTTGTTTGTTTGTGATTCCAATAAATAAAGACAACAATTTAAAGCACATTCTGAATTTATTATAAATATATATCATTGAACTGAACTATATTTTAAGGATACAGAGTGAAAAACCAGATATATAACCAGTTAATAACCAGACAGTTACAAATTCAAACTAAGCTTTTAAAAGCTGATTCTTATTTATGTTCTTAATGTTATACTATCCTGACTCATAAATAATTAATGAGGATTTTAATTTAGGTTTTATCAAATTTAATTTTAGAAACATTAATTTGTAACACTTTATTATGTAAGTGATGTATGCATATGCATGCAATCTTAAGCACATATATAATAAAATAAATTAAGAAAGCATAAGTAATTTATGTATTTTCAACATCATGTGCTATAACAAAACTCCTATTAAAAAGTTTATATTAGCTGATAATAAAAAGTTTATATTAATGTATTAGTTACAGAATCAATTATTTCTGAATGTAGTAAAATATGCCATTAATATTTAACAAAAAAATGAATATAGATTACAAAATGAATACAAAATAATAAATCATTTTTTTTTCAAATAGTGCGCATTTCAAAGTAATATATTTATTTAATTACGAAACATTAAGTAATAATTTTTCACTATGTACATGAGAGTCTATAACATCTTTATAAAGATACAAAAATGAACATCTGATAATTTAATACGCAATTCCTATTAATTAAAATTTAAAATTTGATCTTTTAAAGCCTATAAAAATGAAATAGTATTTTTGGACAAATTAAAATCTCTCAATTTTCATTTAAATAATCAAACATTTTTTACCTCTTTATATTTTAGAATTGAAATTCATTTAAATAGATCCCTTAAATGTTTCTTTAGGGATTTATTTTTATTAAATATCACTGAAACACGTTTTTACTAAAATATGCATATTAAATTACATTTATATTTTATCCAGGATCACTATTTCTATTGCAGTCGAAAACAAAAATCTGTTTTCCTTTTCAATTTCGTCCCGAAGGACAAAGCCTTCAGAATTGTGTCTTGCATTTTAAATTTGGTGAATCCTTTTTGAGGGCCTAGTGCAGAAATGGGTATGGATCATCACGAACAATGTCTTTTTAGGGCGTGATAATACCATTCCTCGCCAAACACAAACCCACGAATACATCAAAGAAACGATTCGCTCATAAAATGTTGAATTTATAACTTTATTTTCAAACAGTTTTCGGAGTGAGAGTCACCGTTATTTCAAACCGTCGTTCTGCATTTAGAAAATATCTAAAACGTGACGACAATACTAAAAGTTACTTTTCATTTCATCTCTGCGCATGAATAAATTTTCTTTGCAGGATAAATTGCGTCTTCTTACCTTCTAGACGTGCTTTGTCCCAATTGAGTTTTCACGGCTCCTCTTGAACGAATGAACAATTTTTTGCTTATTGCAGAAAACAATATTGTGTGGATGTTTGTTGGTTATTTCATGTCAAAACTAGCTTGTCCCTTGTACACAGATACAAATTTATAAGTGAAAAAATAAAATTTATCAAATACTTGAATATTATCACAAAAATATTTTCTTTTGCTTTGATCTGTTGCTCTTGCAGTTATCCCCCCCCCCAAAAAAAAAGACTCCTAATTATATTTCAATATTTGAATAAGAGTTAAATCCGTCTATATAGATAATATATTTTGATAATATATTATCTATATTCGCAGATTTTTCAATATATTAATTTTTATTAAATATTTATAAATTATAGTCTCAAAATATTAATATAATCTTTTTCACATTTCACAAAAAAAGCAAATTTAAATTGCTTTAATAAAGAGTGATTTTTCTCTTGTAGTGGTAATATATATTAAAATGTATCTATTTGTGCTTCATGTAAAGTTTAGCAAACTTGATTTATGATGAAAAAAAAAATAAGTGTTACATTTAATGAAAAAATTACGTTTATTTCTGTATTATGAAGTTCATATCATAAATCATTTTATATGAGAAAATTATATATTTTACTTAAAATATTATATAATTTTTTAAAACAAATCATATGTGTGAAAATTTTTTTTCTAGTTTATAAGAATTTTAAATATTGGTAATTGGATTAAAGAATGTAAAAAAATTAAATTAAAAGTATACTATAAAGAAGTCTTAAATTATAAAACCTACAAGTTGTCATCATCAATAGATTGTATAAACCACAAATAATTTCTTACAATTTATGGAAACTATTTAGAAAATATTTCTGAAATCATTTAGCTAAGCACATATTAATAACCTAAAGCTGCTTTTCAGTAACCACGGATATTTATTTTTATTATGGAAATGCCTCTAAATAATTCCCAAAATGATCCAGAATCAATCATTGGAAGCATTCAACTGAGGAGAATTTAATATTTTCCCAACATCAATTTGTTCTCATCCAGCAAATGGCTGATTATAAATGGAAAGATTATCGATTATGTATTTCCTAGTCTATTTATATGACAGCGTATTAAAATTTGTTGAAATCAAACTTACAAAGTACTACTTTCCTTAGAAACATATTAATAATTGATGATACTTGTTTACAATAAAATGCTATAATTTTATCTTTTGTACAGATATTGTTTTACAGTATTTTCAGAGGGGCATTTTTAAAGGGAATTCAATTTTTTTTTCTTATGACTTTGGAGTATTTTATTTAGGAATAGTTATCTGTGTAGTATAATATACAAGTTCCTAATGAATACTGGGCCTATTATTGTAAGCTTAAGCAAAATACAGAAAATGAGCTGTAAGGTCTACTAAATAATTACTTCAGAGTTAGTTTAAGGATTCCATACATGTATTAACAATGTTTATGTGATTACAGAATTAAAATTGATAAATTTCCTGCTTTGAACAATAGAAATTTTGGAATAGTATATAATTTCACCATTACAAATACTTTGTTATGAAATAGATCTTACAATTGTAATTTATAGACCACTAAGCACTTGATATCAATGAATAAATGACTGTCATTTTTACAAATTTAAGCCTTCTTGTTATTACATTACAAATTATATTACAAAATTAATTTTTTTGTACTGTAAATAAACAGTATTATAGTAGTTTCTCTAGCAATAATTTATGGAGCTTCAAATAAGTGTTATCAAAAAAAAAACACAGCTATCACTTTTAAAATTAAGCTTCTTCATGCTTTGGAAAATAAAGATTGTAATGTAGCCCTTTTTGTACTGTAAATGATTTGTATTATACAATGTATTTTCCAATAAATATTTACTAATTCTCAAATATATTCTACTAACCAATACATCACAGTATCTTATAAACAATTTCATGCTTTCAAAAATGAAAATTTCTTAAAAAATGCATTTTTTGCATGAGAAAGAAATTGAATTACGCTGAATTTTTCGTTGGTAACTTAAAAATCTCCTACATACTAAAATAAATATCTAGCACTCTTTTAATATTACATAATTTAATACTTTAAAAAATAAAATGTTTAATACAAAATATAATTTTATTCACTGTAAAACAAATGTATTATAAGGGTATTTCCAGTAATAAATTACGGGTGTTTAAACTCGTTCTATAAAATTGTACAACACAGTTTGTTTTAAATTAAATATTATTTCATACTTTGAAAAATAAAAATGTTAAAAAATTAATTTGAATTATAAATGAATTATATTGCACTAAAACTTTAAATAAGTAGTTCACAACATCCCACACACGTATGTATGCATACATGTCTATTTTAAATCTAAAATTTATACTTAACACGTATTAGCACATCGTATTATTATCAAATTTACACTAATTATTATATATAATTTAATTTTCTCTTTTATTTAATTTATCTTTAATAATAGTAATTTGCAATACGTATGGAAGAAATCCCCATGGACAAAATCTAATACATTGCAGTTACCATTGCAGTATCTAAAAAACAAAGAATAGTAAAACAATTAATTGTAGAAATGAAATATTGTTGCAGAAAAATATTTTCTCAATTTATACAAATATTTCAGAAAGAAGATAATGAGTTAAATTGCCTCATGAATAATTTTCGTGAATAAAAAAGCAATATTTGGTAAAGTAATGCATTAGAATAAAACTATTTTTGCGTCGTGATTAAGAGCAGAGTAAAATTAATGTAATAAAGTTGTGTTCAGAAATAATTTCCCAGCACAAAATAAAATTATAGATAAGGAACTTCAAAATGTTCTGCAATCCCTTCAGACTAAATTATATTCTTTAGTCAATTTATAAAGTCTTTGTGATCTCTTAAAATCTTTATTGAATTTCAAGAGTTTGTTTAAGAATTTATAACGAAAGTTAAAAGATAAATATGTTTATTCTATATAATTAAATTTTGTATGTTGTAAGCTTGTGTGCTATATATTTATATATAAGATATATTTATATTATAAGATATATTTATATATATAATATAATAAATATGAATAATGTTAAAAATATATTTCTAGCTTTCAATAAGAATAAAAATATATCATATAGCAGTTACAATTTTTAATTTTATAAATAGTTCCATTAACATTTTAATTTTTTTCTAATTTAATCAAAACAGTATGAAATTAATTTTTTTAAATAAATAAATGTTATATTTTCTATATGAAATATTTAATTTATTTATTTCAAAACAGTTCACTCAGCCTTGGAAATTTCAAATAGCAGTGTCAAAATACATTGATTACAGTGCAAAAGATTTTATAAAATTAATTGCAAAAATGACTAATTTACTCTAAGTTATTCAGAGGTAATATTCGCGTCGAAGATTTATTTTTAATGTAGAGAACTTATTTTTATTTAGTGAATGAAAAACCAAAGGAAAACCATGCATGTTAAAAAAAATTAGCTTTTTTTTTCTTTCTAATAAAAATATTTATTCCTTTCAATGAGTTTAAATTATATAAATCGTGCTTCAGTAAAACGCCGTTATTTAAATAACAGCGTGGCATTCTATAATAAAATCTTCCATTTTTCACATTGGAGATAACTAGATTAAATTTAAATTAGGTCAAGATATTATTAAATTTAGCCAAGTGACTATTAGAGCACGCTCTGTATAAACAGTAGGAAGCTTTCTTGATGGCGAACTAAACAACACTTGGCGCCAACGCAACTTATATCAAGGCAATGAGATGAAAAGAGTTTCGCGGAAATGAAAGTTTCGAGTTTATCCATTTTAACAATATATTTCCGCCCTCGCTAATGTACAATACATGTGACACTCCTACCTTGCTCAAGAGGTTTCCTGAAAACTAAAACTAAAAGCAGACAGAAAGTGGCGAAGATTAATGCCACGTGCAATCGGTAAGTACCGGGAAGACACTCCGGTAATCATCAACATAGTACCAAGTCTTGAGGAAGAAAAATTCCCTCTCCTTAAATATGATTTATTTGGCGACGAAATGCAACTTTTTAAGGAGTTTTATTATTTTTAGTTCAGTTATTCAGTCTTAGAGGCGCTTAGGGAATAATTTTCTATTCTCTAGGTCAGCAGTTCTGAAATTCCCTGACATGCTGTATTTTTATCGGTTTCATTTAGAAACTTTTTTTTCCTAAACAAATGACATAAAAAAAAACAAGATTATATGCACGTATGTTTAAAAATAGATGCATAAATTAATATTATCATTCTTATATGAGTTTTCTGGAATTTCCTATAACCTGTTTGCCTTCAAAATTGTTCTTTTGAATATTTTGTCCATTGTGGTTTACGAAAAAAATGTACGCTTATAGCTAAATAGACATGCTTATAGAAACAACACTATAGTACGCTTATAGTAACAAATACATGCTTATAGCTAAATATACAGAAACTTTATTTTAAGTGCTTAGCTGTTTCTTTAATTTAATTTTTTTAATATTATTAAAGAAAAGAGTTATATGTAAAAAAATAAAATTTAGTAACAAGAAAGAAACTAAATAATAAGAAATTGATTATTATATTTTTCCTAAGCCAAATTACCCTAAATCAGTTTATCAGTTTTCATAAACCAAGTAAAATTGGTTCGAAAAACATTTTTTGGTAAATTTATTGTTTCCAAAACTTGATTCTTAATAGAACTATAATTTTGGAATAAATAAGTCAAATGTTAAGTTTGAATAAGTTACGAACATGAAAAATAAATGTAATGAACTTAAGTAAATGGTCAAAAAGTGACATATTCATATTTTTTTTAAAAAAAACAAACAAAATTATAGTTACTTGTTTGCTCTCTCATAAATTTCAGTGCATTTATTTATGAATGCCTTAATTTCCTCAAAAATCTATTACATTCCAATCAATATCAAAAATACTTTATATTTGCATAATTTTCAATTTTATACTTTTTATATAACAGATCATTTTCCTTGCATTATGAGAAAAAGTAATTTTAAAACAAGTGATTCTTAAAACAAGTTTTAAAACATATGACTTTCTTAAATCTAATATTTTTTGCAAGTAAAAATTGAAATTATTTTTTTAGATTTAGTTTTAATTTTAAAGGCATTTTTTCAAAATGCATAACTGATTTTACTTAATGTGTAACATGTTTATCTGATTTATTTATCATATTCCACTGTCAATAGTTTCAAATTGATATACAATTTTTGCGACATATATCTACATTAGTAATATACTAGTATGTGAGTATAAATATATATAAGATTAATTCTAGAGTTTACTAGAAAAATGACTTTATAATCGTTAAAAGGAATATTGGGGAATTTTATGTTGATTGCTGCATATCACGCTCTCCACAGTAATGATTTTATGATTACGTTCTTTATTGCGTGAGATCTTTCCAAAAGGTTTATTGTCCGTCACAAAGCCACGAGATACAAGAAGATACTCTTGGCTGAGTTAAGTATCGGTTATTTTACCTTTCTACGTGTATCTCAATACAGTTTTAAGATAGTGTCCTAGTCGTAATAAAGTAGATGGCAACAGATCAGTAATAAAATAAGCCATTTTCGAATATTGAAAAGCTTAATTTTAGTTCTGTTTCTTGCTAATAACTTCTTATAGCAACGTATAAAGTCTACGAAATCCATAAAAGATACACCTCTTTTAACCACTTCTTGAAAGTATTATATAAAAGAAATTGTAGAGATGTTACTAATATTAGTACAATCATAAACTTTAAGTGAAATTTTTGTGTGAATTTTTTGTGAGTTGAATTATAATTTAACATTTGTATCGTAGCTGTGTGTCAAAACCCAAAATATAATGAATTCTTTATAATTATGGCATGTCTTAGAGGATTAAATAAGAAATTTGTTATAACAAGTAATTTAATGTTTTAAGCTTTTGGAACAAAATTTTTCTAGCGATGATTCATATCCTCTTTTTTTGCATATTTATTGATTATTATCAATGTTTTGCATGCTTTTTATTTACTTAAAATATATAAAACGTAAGATTTCATTATTAAAGTTGACAAATGTCGCTCGAATACAGATTGTAGATTTTTTAAAAACACAAACTACTAAAGCAATTCTGAAAATTTAAATATAAATAGCATTATATGTAAATTTTATTTCAATGATTTGAAATTTTCGTATATTAATTCATATTTAACTGGAAAATCTTTCAAACTTTATTAGAAAACCATTTATAAATTATTAGAAAATATAATTCAATTTACAATTAAGTAAGTCAACCGAAATTAAAAGATAAGTTATTCTAGAATATTTTCGAAAAATGCATTTAAATTGAAAATTTTAAAAATTAATATGAGAGAAAGCGAGAATTACTCGCTTTTTTTAATTATTAAGCATAAACTTTTAATATATGAAAGTAAAGAAAATTACTTTTTCTTGTGAATTAATTTTTTATGAGAAGATCATTTATTTTATTTTTCTGAAAAAAATTTGTTATATTTTTTTGTATATTTTTTATTTTCTTTAAAACATAAAAATTGCTATTTTAGTTGGTAAATATGTTTTCTTCATGTGAAATATTTTACTTCATTATGTCATTTCAAGTACATAGATTTAAAATATAATGAACTTTTAAATAAGAAAATTAGAATGTATGATGTTAAATATACGTACTTAATAAATTTTTAAACAAATAAAAAATTAATAACAAAATGAATATTTGAAATAAATTGGATTAACGTCACATTTTATTCCTGAAAGAGATAAAAATAATAATGTATTTTGATGAGTAGTATAAAATAGAAAACTAAATACGATGAGAGTTAAATTTGAAAATAATGCCTGAATAAACCTAAGTAAACTTAAATATTGAAGCCTAAAACTTAATCTAAATGCTTAAAAACCTAACATAGAACCTAAATATGCATGATAAAAAATATCTTTCTATAACTTAATAAAATCATTTAATTTTGTCTGGTAATTTTACTTACATATTTAAAATATATAAAAATGAAGAAAATATAATAAATTACTTTTCATATTTCAGATTAAAAGGAATCTGAAAACTTTCCTTAAGAAATAAAAAAATAGATAAATTCCTTTATAATTCCATTTTTTTAAGTTTATTTAAGGAAATGTGTAATTTATGATTTTTGAAGTGTATGTGTGTATTGAGAAATAAAAGTAAAATTAAAAGCAAAACAAAAATATTCAGAATTATTGTATTATCTGTATATTTAAACAGATAAAAATATGGAATAATTACCCAAGTTATTGTGAAGAAAATAGCAAACAAGATGTTTTCATCAATTTCATATTACTTTAAGTAAACAAGTGAATCATTGAATAATTAATTATCAATATAATTAATGGTATGGATAACGAGTATTTAAATATTAATGAATAATTCTTACGTAATATAAAAGAAAATCATTTTCTCACATGAATGATTTGCAGTAAAACTCGATATAATCACTTAATACAGTTTTTGAGATCACTAACCAACAAATATGACTATTGCATTTGGAATAATATCAATACAAAGTAACCATGTTTGATAATTTTCTTTATTTCTAAGCTTTCAATATTACATTTTTAAATCATTATAGACTATATTTTATTTAGAAATATGGGAAGGACTTTTATTATCAACATATATTCTGAACATTTCTGATTTTGATATTGATTCCAATCTTTAAAACTTGCTGAGTAATTTACTTAAAAAACAGATATTTTGATAGTTTCGAATCATTTTAATTTACCACTGAAATCAAACATTGCCACAGAAAATCATAAGCTGCCTCTTTCAAAAATTAAATCACACTCGAAGTCTCTATACCTTTTAGAAGAGGCCCCATATCCTTATTAACCAATTTTTTGTTATATTTTGAAACTGCTGTTGCATCTTTCAAACTCCAGTGAGTATTATTTCCGATCCTGCCTGATCTTTGTATGGTTATGCATATTGTACTTTATTATCTTATGTACATATCAAATTTCATGAAATGTTCCAATAAATCTGGAGATAATTGACAAAATCTGAAAATTGTCTTAATTTTAAATATCAGGGTAGATATTCTAAATTCATTCATATTATTTCACTTCAAATTTTAAAAATTTTAGACGTTTTTCATTTGATTCAGGTACAAATTGATATCGTGTAACTTCCAATTTATGCTAACTTTTAAAAACACATTCTTTATTAGGTTCATTGAAAAATATTTATATTGTTTTACTTTAAGCAAATCATTCCAATTTCACTTAATTAAAAATGTATGTCCTACCATGTTTTAAATGTAAAATAATTCCATTTTTGCATACTTAAATACAATCTATCACTTAAGAAAAAATCCTGATTATAAATTAACCTTACCTATAAATAAATAACCTTACCTTTAAATTTCATTCTATAATTTATAAATTAAATCGATATTATGCTTTTTAAACTATCTAAGAGTCGACAATTCATTAGTTAGCTTTAGTTTCAGAAATAAGAAGGATATTTTCATAACATGACTCATATTCGAAAAAGAAATATTGAAAATGAAATCACAAATAAATGAATAAAAAATACGACATTATTAATAATCTTAAACCCTTATTATAATATAACACATGTAATTATAAAAGTAGCTTTTGTCGATAATATGAAACAAACTAATTACTTTAATCTAAAAACCAAAAATTAAAAAAATTTGTATACCTAAATTTGTCTTTGAATATCTAAACATAACACAGAATTACAAATCTCTTTGGCTTCATATGAGAACCTATCAAAATCATTATGAAATCAAATATAAATTAACATAACATTAAACTGTACAACAATAATTTATTTTAAATTCCCAT
>JAPDSC010014615.1:0-14921 GCA_026290005.1 Latrodectus geometricus | reverse complement strand
ATGAGCTAAAAGTTTTATGTTTTATTGCCTGAAACATCACGCCAAATCAATCATTTCATTTAAATTGTGGATTATTCTGTACAGACAGCTTCTTTGAAAGAGCTTGGTACTGCTCTAGCGAGAACCTTCATCCTCTCCTTGTTCAAAGATATCAGGTCACCGTGATGACGTTCGATCTTCTGACTTATCACAAGAGCCTGCCAGGAATTAAATAAGAATTAAATACTTATTATAAATATGCATATTAAATAATACATATATTAATTTTCCAAAAGACGATTACTTAAAAAATTTGCTGTTTCTTAATTTATAAATATAAAAGGATTACTATTGTTTTTGAAGAATCGAGTAAAAATTAATAAGGTGATTATGGAAACAATCAATGAAAAGTACTAATTAATCAATATCCGAGATGAAAGGAAGAATATACTATTTTCAAAATGTTTCATCAATGTGTATCAATTCAACAAATACTTATTGTATATTATAATTTTTTTTTTTTTTTTTTTTTTTTTAAAGATTATACTAAAAATATGCTATTATTTTCAAATCGAAAGAAGCAGAGGGAAACATTTTATTACTCTCTCGAGATTTATGCACGGATAGAAGTTTGTTTAAATCTGATGGATATACTTAATTCATAAATGAATTTGATTATGAAAGTAAACAAGTGATGCAAAAAATCTCTAACATAGAAATTTTAATGCCACAAGTCTATTGTGTAAATTAATAATGAGAAATAGCATAATTAAAATAGCAGATGACAATTCTGCCTACAAATCTTATTAACAAAATAAAATTTCCTGATATTTTCAGAAAGTAAATGTTTGACTTGGTTGATTGAATAAAACGAAAATTTTGTTGAATTCGAATTAGTACAGATTAATTATTTATTAAATTATTTATTATTTAAATAATTTATAAGTAATTTAATAAATAAGTAATTTCTTCACTGATATTTTCAAAGTCATCGTATATTAACATTTTATTGAAATTTACAGTTCTTATGAAAATAAACTATAAAAATCCTAGTCAGAAATTTTGATTGATAAGGAATAAAGAGATGAAACTTGTTGAGTTTTAAATTGGATTTAATATTCACAAATGCCAGCTCATGCAATGATAAATTTGTGTTCATATTTATAGAAATTATCCTTTTTTCGAACGTTAAATGTGTCAGCTTAACTTTCTTTTTGTTTTTACTTTTACAAAATGAATATTTCATGCTTTAAGGCAGGCACAATCTACATAGAGCTTCGTGATTACTTGGTTCCACATTCTAATCATCGTAAATCAAGCAAAAGATTATAGCATGAAGTTTCAAGAGAGAAAAACAAAATAAAAATAAAAAATAAATCGTGGAAAAAAAAATTGAAGTTAAGAAGTAAAAATATATTGACTTAAAAAATTCGAATACTCTTTTGGATAAAAATAAACAATTCCAATAAATATCGGATTTTCATGGAAAATTACTGACATTTCTAGGGCATAAATTTATTATAATGAGTGTATTTTATTCATAAAATATAATTAATTATATGCAATAAACTATTGTAGCAACAAAATTTTTATTTGGAATTTTTAGTATCACACTGTTATTCATAAAATCTTGTGTCTTGCTGTATTATGCATTTGTTCAAATTTTTTTTTTAAAAGTCTGTCGACATTATTACCCGACAGAAGACTTTTAACACCTCAAGAGAATCCTTTCTTTTCAGATTAAAAAGTTTAATGAAGAAAAAAAAAAAACAACAATTAGAGAGCATAAAACGAGACACCCAAAAAACTTCTAAGAAATATTACTACAAAAATAAATTATAATCGAAATAATCTTTAATGGATATTTCTAGGTGCACTCATATTGAAACTATTTTACAAGGAAAAGAAGCATGTGCGTGTGCTACCTTGCTACATTGAAGGATTCCTTTAAAAGATTTGAACTATAGTCATACAAAATTCTTTGTCTTGTTACCACTTCTATAATTCGTGTGGTTTTGGATATATTGATTTTTTTTTTATCTAATACATGATTGGATCGTGCTTTTTAATATATTTTAATAGTAACAAAGTAAAATTTTAATGTCATTCTGATTACCATTTTTGTAAATTATTTCTTAAAGATCTTTTACCATTCCGAATATATTTAAAAATAAATTATACATGCTTTTTCCTAATATTTAATTGACTTAAGTATTATTTAACAAAAAAATTTATTATTTAAGAAAACTATCATTTATATTATTTAAATAAATGCATCAAAATATTTTTCATAGCTTCAATACAGATTATTTAATTGAAAAAGAGTCTTCTCTATCCAAATTATATAAATTTTCTTTGAAATAATTACGAGTACTTTAATTGATTTTTACATTTTGTGGTTTCGATTAATTTTTGCTTATTATTCTCTCACTCAGTTTTCTATACAAAACCAATATCTATTAAACATTAGTTTGAGGAAAAAGAAATCCATAAATTTTAAATGAAATTAGGCTTTATTTACATGTTTTTGATTAGATTTGTGAAAATGATTTCAAACAGTTTTGTGACTTATCTTTAGCTTCTGCTAACATGCTGGTTAACTTTGGAAATTTTTGTGATTTTATTGATGCTTCGACGATGGGCCTACGTGTGCGAGGTGCATCTTTAACTCCAAATATATCTAAATGTATTCGATCAAAGCAAAATTACACTTAATTGGTTGTTACAGTATCGGGACTATAAACACCATTCCCGATTTTCGACTACCTGAAAGAAAAATAATTTATCAAAGAAAAACTGTGAATGAACTGCAGTTTCTCTTTGTTGACTTCCATTTTTAACATCTTGTTCTTTGTTACTGAATAGACCAAATAAAAAGCAGAGCAAATTATTTTTCTAGTGCTAAATGTGGTCTTTCCAACAAGCATACATTTGAAATTGTACGATCGATACTTAATGAGATATCAACAGTCGAGTCTTGACCGAAAAAATAATACATTTCTTGTTTTCCCCAACCTAATATCATCGCATAAGAGTTAAGCACACACACACATATTTTCCATTCCTAATTTAAGTTTCCTTCCAGAGTTTCAAACTGGTATAGCACTGAACATAATAAAATATCTTATAATGTTCTCCTTTATAGTAAATAGCATTTAATTAACATGAAGTGTCGCTTTATAGTAATAACAATACGATTCCTATAACTCACATAACATCCAAATGGTTACTACTGAAAAAGGTTGAAATAATGATACAAAATATATAGAATCAGTTTCATGTGATATTTTTTAAATTTTCTTCACTGACCTTAATAAGAAGTTCTGTGGGATGATGTCCAAAATCTATCTTCCTTTTAAGTTCTTCCAGAACATAGAAGAGTCCTATGTTCATTCCCACTATTTTTTCATCGATTATAGGAGCTTTGGTGGTGCAATTCGCAGACACATCAGGAATTTTTGAGGTCTCGGGAACTGGTTTTTCATCAGGAGTTTTGGCTGTCACACCGATTGGTTCTTCACCTGGAAATTTGATCGTGATGTTGTCGGGCACCTCATCTGATATTTTGGTTGTTATTTTGGATAGTTCTCCAACTGGAGTTTCAGTTTTATCTATTTCTGGCTGATAATCATGCGAGAGTCTATAAAACACACAATACTATAAGCATTTTTGTCTTCAATTCATTTCGTTGAACATTAACACTGCAAAACCGTATTTAAATAACAAAACTATGAGTGTAAAATAGATACAAAGAACTTATAAAATTCCGAAAGTATCAGGAATTCTTAAAAGAACATTCTTAAAAAGAAAAACGCTTTTAAACAATCATCTCTTGATTAATATCGTTTTTGTTGTTTTCAAGCAGGTTGAATTAAAGAAAATATATAGATAAAATGATCAATATGATTAGATTATATGTAGTTTAAAATTTTATAGCAATAAATTTACTTAACAAGCATTATTTTTGTGTGTAATGATAAATTATCACTGCTCATATTACTTTAGAATATTTCTATCTTTCTCAAAAAAATATTGTAATGAATTATTTGTTAGGAAACGTGTTACAGAAACAAAAAATAGCTAAATGAAAAATCAACATGTTTTAAGTATTATTTTTTTATGTAACATTAAAAAAATAACAGCAAGGACTGTGAGGGGATATTGTGCTTTTTTTAAAAAAAGCTTTTTTTTTACAATATATGTATTAAAAAAGGACACAGTTAATTTTCTTAATATGCAACACTCAAAAGATTTCGACAATTCAACATAAAGTTATAAATAATTATGCAATTTTTTTTCATTTTACAAAATATATATATTAAAAAAGGACATAGTTAATTTTCTTAATATGCAACACTAAAAAGATTTCGACAGTTCAACATAAAGTTATAAATATTTATGACTATCTTTTTAAATTCATATTTATATCGTGCCTATTAAAACATTAAAATACATGTATAACTGAATTCCTTAAATAAAGCAAAGAAAAAATAATTTTAACCTTAAATATAGTCACATTTTGCATTATATGAATAATTGTGTTATATATGTTTCGTAGATATAATCAAAATAATAATTAATGTAAAAAAGTGAATGTTTCTTAAGTTTTAACATTCATGCTATACTCTTTATTTCATGTTAATCAATAATTTTTATGTATATAAAATGTAATAATAATTTCTCGTAAAATATCTTTTGTGTGAATAAATTTGTAATAAAATGGGAATATATTAATAATTGTTAAAAGTTTTCTAATAAAATGTATCTAATTATAGTTTCTATTAGTTAGTTAAAATTGGAAAGTTGAATGCATAAAATAATTTTTGAGAAAAAAAGAGCTGAATTACTTATATATGGAATTAATTGAATGGTACTCTTCCATCTAATACTATGTAAGATTTTTTATAGTTTCAGTAAAATCATAAGAAAAGAATATCCAATTTGTTGCAGTTAACTATTTTCTTTCTAATATGAACACCATAAAAATTTATAGAAGGGCAATGGAACATAAAAAGGAAAATTCGGATGCAATCACCATTAACAGAAGTCGTTTTTAAATTACTAGTTTGGGGATAAGTGAACGAAATTGCTGTCACTGTACACAAACAAAACTTAATGCTACATGTATAGTAGAAAACAATATGTTAGAAGAATAACCAAAGTGAAGTATCTTCCAATAAGATAATAGCAAAGTTTTTTCAGATTCAGTAACATTTTATTCTTTTTATCGTGCATTAAAAACGTGGTTCTCTAATTTCAGTAAATAAATTTGATGGTATGAGCACGCAAATGTTATTTTAACTATGTAATGTTTTTTACTAGTATATTTATTGTATTAATTTTGTATTTATATTTTTTAAAGTTTAGAAAATATTTTTTTTATTTCACATAGACAATGTTTCATTATTTTGCCTTTGTTTAGTTTTATATTAGTTATATATATATATATATATATATATATATATATATATATATATATGAGTATGTTAATCATAACTTGTAGTTCAATGGAAATTTGTGAAATTTTTAGGAAAAAATTCCATTATTTTTACTTACGTAACTATAAAATCTTCGACAGTATTGGGTACAAAATCATGAGAAGAATTTAATAGTAGTTCTTGAGCAGATGTGCCTGAAAAAGAAATAAATTGTCCAAGTTACAAGAATGTTTCTCCATTTTGTTTTCTATAAAATTAAAACGAATCATAAGCGCCTTAGTAAAAGTGATTATGAAAGAAATAATGAATTAGGAGCTACAAATTTCAAATTTTTATAAATTAAGTTAATATTTTATAATAATTAGAAATTTATAATTAAAATCTCTTTAGTTAAAGTAAAAAAAATCTCCTAGAAATCTCTCGTAAGAACATTTTTTTGAAAAATTTGGAATTTTACTACTAAATTAAAGAAAAAAAATTGTAGTGAATAAGGTATTTATAAACCTTAGATGAGAGGCTATTAAGTAAATAATTTATAATAAATATTATATTAGTGAAATGATAAAAATTTACCTCATAAATAATAATTACAAATAAATCTGTAATTATATGATGAATTCTAAATAGGAATATTGATAGAATTCTGAAATTATCTTTAATAAAGCCATAGTAAGATTTAGTTATTATATAAAACTCAAAAACTCTCATATATTTAATAAATATTTTGCGGTAAATTTAAATACTGTAAAAAGAGAAATTTCAACTGAATTAATGAATTTCATTTGGAAGCATGAAATATAATAGCTACATTGTTACTTATCTCCAGCATCTTATAAGATTTATTTTATTTTAAGTGGAAGTTTAAATTAATTCCCTTTTCTCATCTTCTTTATATTTCTAACAGCCCAATTTGAAACGGCGAATAAAAACCTTAACCATATATACAGTTTCTTCAATCTATATTATTGATGAATTGGTCTATAACAACAAATAAAGTGTTTCAATATGTTTGCATATGTTTACATACTTCAAAAACAGAAAAACAATTATGTTAATACCATATTTAATCTTGTCATGAGGATTCAAATTCGTCATTTATTTAACTATGATTCATAATTATAGTTAAACATCATTACATAAGTTTTTTGTGACCTATGCGATATAGTTTCGTATTTTATGTTGAAATTTTTCTGAGTTGCAATTCTATTTTTAAAACAGAGATTGATAGAATTAATGAATGATTTAATTTACATTAGAAAAAAGAAGAAAATAGAATAGTTCTATAATTTACTATTCGATTAATTTGACTTGGAATTTAAAAAATCAATATTTATTTTAAGTAGCTGCATAAACGTATTAACATGTAAGTTAAAAGCATAACGTGTTATTTTTAAAAACAAATATTTAAATATGTAAATGCTTTAATTAGGAGAAAGGAAAACCAAGTTACTGAAATGGTTGTAGCCATATATATCAATGATTTCCCCAGACTCAATGATATATTTTATAGAAAGAGAAAACAAATTTCAGGAAAAAATAAATGTTTAAGAGTATTTATTTAAACGCTTAAAAATGAAATGTTTATTAAAATTATAACCCTGAACTATTAGAATGATTAAATATTACTGACGACAGATTAATATTTCAAAAATAAAAATTGCATATTAAAGCTTAATTTTACATTGTCAAAGCATTTTTAAACCCATACATTCTTCAAATATAATTCAAAATTTTTTAAAATAAAAACTGTCAAGAAATACTCTATCCATAAATAATTTTTAATAATTTCTTTCTTCAATGCGTTATTTAAAATATAGTTAATCTTTCATCACATATAAAATAAACTTAAAAATTGACTTTAATAAAAATTATTTAAAATTAAATGCTTTACAAGTTATTGGAATGATAAAATTATGTTAACACTAAAACTACCGAAAGGGGTCATTTGACCCATTTTCCCATTAATTTTGCCGAATAAAAAAAAATCCCCGGTATGTTTAGTGTTAAGAAATAAGCGAAAAAGAGTGATAAATTATGAAATCAAAAAGTTGGAAAAAATATATTCTTTTACGTTTAGATCAATAAGAATTCTCAAGTTAATTGAATTAATAAAAACACAAACTTACTGTAGTAGCACACTGCAAAGATTTGGAAAATAAGGAAAATCTTCATGTTATTAGTACTGTCGGAATAATTTGTGCTTGAATTTAAAAGATTTTGTTGTAAGTAACTTCATCTTATCTTTGTTGATTTACTTGAATCCTCTGTGTTTTCAATGTCACCCGGAAGTATCCAAATTTACAACTCTTGTCTATTTAGAATACGTTTTTGAGCATATTGCACATGAAGGTTGAAACAGGTAAATCCAATGTTTTGAACATTTTAAAGTATTTAGTATTCCTTATTTTCTGTGTAGACATTTAAAGAATGGCTATAGAAACGTTTACGTAACGAGTATTTTCAAAATAATTCAAAGTCCAAATTTCTCATGAAAGGTTGTAAATGATGATAATTTATTAGATCCTATAAGACTAAAAGAATTTCAAGGAATTATTTTTATGCCTTGAAAGAATATGAACACCGAATAGTTTTTTTACAAAAGCACTCTTCTTATCTATTTATAAAATAAATACTATAAATGTATTCTTTAGTTATAAAATATTTCACTCCTATTTTTAGTTATATCTTTCCAAAAATATCAAGCTTATGACATGATAAAATTATCGATATATATACATATATATATATATATTATGATTTCATTTTTCTTGATCTTATATACTTTCAGATATTACTTTTAGAAGTTCTCTTTAATTATTTAATCTAAATCAGTAAAAGTGCGAACAGATTTTCTATTCACGTTAGTTATTTTTTATTTCTAATAAATTTTATGCATATATAATATTTCTAATTAATATCATTGACTATTAGCGACATTGGGTAGCTAACGCTTGATATCGTCCTATTGGTCTATCTTCTGAAATTATGACATAGGTTGTGAGTGGTGCATATCTCAATAACATTACTGGTCTTTAAACAGCTTGATCAACGAACAAAACCACTGACCCTAAAATAGGGTTGGTGGCTTTGTTTCGCTTTCAAGCTTCCATAAAACTTGTTTAGCAGAAGAATGCTGACATATGCTTTCTATATTATTGAAATCGATAGTGTAACACGATTGTTTGTTTCCTTGGCCAGTACGTTTTACTAATCTTTCCCCGATTGAATATGTTTTGCAAATGGTTGTCAAGCGATGAACTGTAGCATACTTTTGAAGCTATGTGAGCTGTACGTGTAAATTCTACTTAACTTCTGTTCAAATCTATATTCAGGTTTATGTGCTATTATTAATTATTGTTAGAAATGGTTGTTTTTAAGATTAACTTATCTATATCTCCAAATTTTTTAAAATATCATGTTTTTTCTTTTCGTTAAGTTGCATATGCCTAATTTCTTCCTAGTAAAGAATTTTTTAATATCGTCGATAGTATATATGATATATAAATTGGATCTCTCTCTCTTTCACACATACACGAAGTATAGTGTGAGTTGTGGAAATTTTTTTAGCAGACTAAGACCTCTGGCAAATTTTTTCATCCTGTGCCAAATAGATATACTATTATACTCTCGAGTTCTCCAAATTAATTAAAATAAACTTCTAAAAGAGCAAGTATGCTTCTATGAAAAGAAAACCATATTTATTTGATAATTATGTCCAGAGAAATAACTAACCACAGCAAAAGATACTTTTTCTTACAAGTTACTTTTTATTGCTTTCGAAAAGTAGGGTAAAAACTATCTTGAAAATAATGTTTTTATCTTCGAAAGTTAAATATTTGAAAAATGGTGTTCCAACAAAATTAAATATTTCTTGGTGTTCTGATTAGCAGGAATGTAGAACATTAAAGATTCATCTTTAAAAACCCTGTTCCTTATGATGTATTTTCGTTTCTTCAGATTATAACGTTGTATTACAAATGGTTCATCAAAGTTGAAACATTTCTCGTCTGACATATACGAGTAATATTTTCCCAGACTACGTTTTCTCCTGTAAATTACTTTAAAACGTTTTCTTTTCGTATCATTTTCTCTCTATTTGATATATAAGCCAATTATATTTTTTTTCACAAATTTTGGTATTTTAAAATAATAGCTTAATATATATATATCTATTATCCGAGCCATTCAGTTGTTAAAATTTGAGTGGAAAGTATAAAATAGACTTTACATTCAATTTTTAATAATTGTAACACTCAATTTCTAACTAAGAATTACGAAGGTATTTAGTATAAAAAAAAGTAGCACATTATTTAATTTAAACATACCAAATTGTGTTGGAATGAATTTTTTTACACAAGTCAAAATATTTAATTCAAAGTGATTATCGATAAAATAAATTAACCTTATGACATTTTATAACAACGAGTTGACGACCAGATGAAACAGCCTATCTGACAGTGATTTTCATGCATAATGCATTTTATTTATTATTTAAAACTTTAATACTGTTTGGAAACTTTATGTAATTACTTAGAATAATAATAATTATTATTATAACTCTTCATAATCAATTACGTTTATTACAATTACTCTTATTATTCGTAACCAATTACGAAACTTTGATGTTTTACATAATTATTTCACAGAATTTCAAAGAACAGTGATTTGATGCAAAACTTACGAACTTTTGGTAATCTTTAAAAGATAGTCAAGAAAAGTTTCATACAATTTATTCAAAAAGCTAGCAACGTTTTCTTCAGTAAGTCTTTTAACTTGTTACTTTATATTAAACGATGATTCTAAAATTTGTACGGGATAATTTTAAAGAAGTTTTTTCTACAACTTCAAATCTTTTGTATATAATTTAAAATATGTTTTATGATTTATACAAATTAAAAGAAAAAGTCGATTTTACTTTAAATTTGCTTTTAAATACTCTCTATTTGAATGCAAATTTATTATGAAATTTGACTTTTTCAGAATCTTGATATTTATTATATAATATAATTTATATATTTTAATAAATAACTCGGCTTATTAGACCATAAGAGTATGTTATAGTGCAGTTTGCTCACATAAATTATTGAAAAGATGAATTTTATTTCTAATGTTAAATGTATCAATAATTATGACATATTTACTTTTCTAAGTCAATTTCTGCCTTTTTAATTTCTTATGTCTTACTACAAAAATTTATCGTATTCCTTTAGATATTTAATAAAGCATTTTTTTATTTCTCGTATTCCCTTTCATATTTTTAATTGAAAGGGAAATATTTTGAGCCCATTATAATTAAGTTATACTACATTTAAATTGAAAAATTATCGTATTTACTTCGTATTAAAAAATATGTTTTTGTATAATTTATTTGCTTAAATAAAAAACTCATAAAAAATAACATTTTTTAGGTATTTTTATTAATAAAAATTAAATAATGCATAAAAATTACGACAAGTAGGCTGAAGAAATCATTATGAAATCTATGAGATCGTGTTAAGTAGTATGCTCAAATTATTAGCCAAGAATATTTCACCCTTATGAAATATTCATAAGGATCATCATATGAAATATTCATAAAGACGAAATATTCTTGCCAAATAAATTTATTTTATGTAGAAATACATTGCGTAGGAAATAAAGTGTCGCCAATAACTGCAAACAATTATTGTTTGTTTTTATTATGAGAAATAAAAGCAAAACATTTTGAAAGTACCGTCGATTTTTATTGACAAAATTTTTACATATGAATCAAATTCCAGTTAAAGTTCCTTTTTAAACGATTCCAGGGTTCAAAAGAAAATAATAGTTTAAATTATCCAAAAAATGGCATTTTAGGGCCAGCTGCTGGTCCAGAAGCAGGAGCAGGTGGAGCGGCGAAGATACTGAATTCAGCTGGGGAAGCGGCTTGTAAGGCAAAATCAGCAGATAAAACGTCCAATTTGTCCTTCGTAGGCTTGTCTACTTCTCCACCAAGCAATTGGACTTTTGTCGCCAGGATGAGAGCCTGTCAAAGAAACACATTTTGAGATAGTATCCTAATCTTAATACTAATTAAAAACAAAAACAATTGAATTTATTTTGAAATTCGTATTGTATTTGCAATTCGTTTAGTAATTTTTCGTTGAATCTACACTTTCTTTCGCTATCATCGTAATATTTAAAATTAATCTATGAAGGTTATACTAGCTCCATCTTTTAGGCTATCATAATAGTATGACATTCTTCGAAGGAAGCAATTTAATATTTGCTTCCAATTAAATTTTAGTTTCTGATGTATTATTCATTGATATGTAAGTGCATTAAAGTCTTACAATGGTAGAAAATCTTACTTTATAAAGATCAGAACAGTGAACTTGTATTATAATTTGTTTAATCAGCTAGATTGCGTAGAATTCGAAATTTACTTTTACCTTTTTATATTACCTTTTTTAATCCAGCAGGATTGGCGGGACCACCGAGTGCTGTTTCTTTGTTTAATTCATCGACCATGAAAGACAAGGCAACATTCATTCCGGCTGTGTTGGAAGGCCTAGGAAAAAATATGTTCGCATTAAGGAAACGCATTTTAAATATTATTCTTTTGCATATAGCACTTTTATAAGAATTTTTAAGTTTTTGTTTTGTTTCCAGATAAATTTCGTTTTCTAACTTTTCAAAATTAAAAATTTATTTTTTAAAATTAAAAATTTAATTAAAATTAAAAATTTAATTAAAATTAAAAATTTAATTTTCAAAATGATTTAAGAATTAGTGTATCTTCAGTAAAACCAAATAATTTTAATTCTCCAGGAAAAATATATTTAAAGGACTTATGTGGAGAAAGGGAAAATCTTAATATTTATCACAAAAATTCAAATTTGTTTGAAATGATTTTATTATTAATCTTATAATTTGATAATTTTCTGCAAAAATAAAAATTTTATTTTTAATAAATGTGTAATAATTTAAAACCATATATATATATATATATATATATATATATATATATATATATACTTTAAGCGGAATAAATATAAATAAAAAATAATCTGTTAGAAAATATATTGATTAATGATTCTTTTATTTTTAAAGCAATATTGAAACATTTTTATAGTTTGTAAGACTATTTTTTATTAGTTTAAGTATGTGTGAAATAATTTATGTAGAATTTTAATTTAAAAAGCAATTAATTTCTATGACAACAAATTTTAATTATTGTTTTTATATGGCAGCACACGTTAAAAATTATTGAATTGTGAAGCAATATTTTCCTTTTAATTTAGAGAAAAACGCTCTGAAGAGAGATGGTGTTATGTGTATAATTAATTTATTTGTCATGGCAAATAATATGTAAAACTAAAACTTATGTGTACGATAACTACTGCAAAAGAATTTAAAATAATAAATTTAATAAATAAGGGATTCCCCCAAAAAATATGTATCTGCAAATTTAATATGTTGATTAAAAAAATTCATATATATATTTTAAAATATAATTAAAAAAAATATAAAATCAGAAAATACATAATGTAGATATAAAAACATACGGAGCAGCAGGTCCTGGAACGGGAGGGTTTCCAGCTACTGCGCCTACTGGAGCTGGAACTGGTGAGTCACCTGGAGAAGGGACGTTAACGGGAGCTTGAGCGGCAGGGGCAGCAGGTGGTCCCCCAGCTGCAGCAGGTCCTGCAGCTGGAAAACCAGCAGCAGGAATTTGTCGAGGAATCCTCATACATTGGGCAACTGTAAGTTCGAAATTTCATTTATTAAAATCCCTTTGCTTTCAAAGTAACTAACTACATAAATTAATTTATATATGCTATAAATTTTAAAAACTTTACAGAAAAATAATATTGCATTTCAATTATTACATAGCAACTGCAATATGAATCGCCAGAAATTTTAAACTGTAAACTTGAGTAAAATCGATTTTTTATATTTATTTAAGATATCGATTTATAACGTTAATAGGAGAAATGCCATTTTTTAATACTTTAAAATATTGATTAAAAATATTAAGAGATAAAGAATTTGAATGGGAATTAAAATAAAACTTAAGTTAGAAATTTCTCTTAATTATTTTCTTAATTAATATTAAGAAAAACTTTCAGTTATTATTATATTATTTCATATTTCATAAAAGAAACTGGATTATACTTTAAAAATAGCCACTATTTTTAGTGAAAATATATCTCACCACTATTTTTATATTATTTCATATTTCATAAAAGAAACTGGATTATACTTTAAAAATAACCACTATTTTTAGTGAAAATATTTCCCACCACTATTTTTAGTGATGGGAAATCATCGAAATTTTATTTTAAGAAATCAAAATCCAATTTTAAGTATTTCAAGAGAGAATATTAAAAGTATAGAACACAAAACAGAATATACTTGGTATGAAAAGTACTTAAATTCTTCCGAATAAGAATGCAAAAATAAAAAAATATGTATCAAGAATAATAAGAGCATATTAAATTCAATTAATATTAAATATTCTTAGTAGTAAATAAGTTTTTATTAAGAATATTTATAGATAGTATAAGGAATAAAAAATTTCAATAAAAAGAATAATATTACAAAATATTAATATACAGCAAAATTTTATTTCAAAAATACAAATATGGCAGAACTGAGATTTTATTGTAAAAACTCTTTAATGGATCAAAATTAATATTAAAACAATTTGTGAATACAAAACTATAAAGACTCTATCATTTTTCAAAAATATAATTAATTAAAAATATAAAAGAAATTTAAAATAAACTAATTTTTCTTCTTGAATTTTTTACTTCAGAAACAGTTGAACAGTTTCTTTCAGAAAAAAAAATTAATTTTAACTTCTAATAATATTTACATTTTAGTTTCAAAATGTTAGTATTATAAATAAATGATAGTACACAAAAGAAGGATATTATTTAATAACAATTTAAAAATAACTATCATTATATTTCGTAAAAGAGAAGAGATTTACAAATTATGAGCTAGTATTTATAATTTTTAATGATTTTTTTTTATTTTTAATAAATTTATATTCTAGTGATGATCAATACACAGATTCCTTTTCTTTAATCAATTTGATATTTCAATGAGACAGAACTTAATGTGAGAAACCTACAGATTAGATATAACTATAAATAAATAAAAATACATATTTGATTTAAGCAAATGAAGACGTAGAATTATTACCATTAACATATCTTTTTCATTGTTAACGTGGGACAAATATATAGTTGTTGATTTTCATCATCGAAATTTTTGTTAGATAAAAATAATTCGAAAATCAAACTCAATATCTCCTTTCCTCTCTTTTTTTTTCTTCCTCTCTTTTTTTTAGATTAACCAAATCATGGTCAATGGGTAGGGAATGAGCTTGTGGCTGAATGGTTAGTTTATTGATTCAGCAGTTTATGAGTTCGATACTCACTTTGTACACATTAGCTTGAGTTGATATAGATTTCAATTTAATTGACAAGTCCTTATATTTTAGCCTTATTTTCAAAAAAATATTTAACCCCTTAA
>JAPDSC010014607.1:123099-140974 GCA_026290005.1 Latrodectus geometricus | reverse complement strand
CCGAAAATAATTAAATTATTGTTTTACCAAAAATCCTATTATTTTTACACAAAAAAAAACTTTTAATGAACACAAGTAAAATCTAAGGTATACCTTTGTATATCCATCAAATAATAACTGCTTCTTTCAAGTATATGATTACATATTGAGAAGTTCCAATTTAAATAAGCAAAAATGAAATTTGCAAAGTAAATTACAATTTTCCAAATTAAAATATTAAGGATGTTAAAATATGATTAAAATTATTGTGAAACTTGTGTTGTATAATTATTTCATTTTTCCTACACAATTCTCTTTTTCATTTCATAAACAAGGCGAAACAATTGCATTCTGTATGCGACATTTCCAAAATATTAAATCAACTAAAACAGATTCAAATTTACTGATATTATACTTGTTTAATGGGAAAGACAAAATCTTTCGTTATAATCGATGCTTTATTTGCGATGTTATCATAAATCAGTATTTTGAGAGAGAAAGTCTTCATTTTTTGTAAAATATGAAGAAAAAAATTTAAATGAAGGTAAGTATCGTTCACAAATTCCATTACAAAAGTAACAAATCTTACTCTGTACTTCATGCAATGGTATCGTAATTTTTGGAATATTTCCTTTAAACATGTGCATATGGAGCTCTTAATTTAACTTATAAAGGGAAAAATGGAAATTTCCTTATAAAGCGAAAACTATGATGAAAAACGGAGAAAATCCACAATTTACATAAATTCCAATGTGTTATTATTCTTATAATGCTTAAAAATATAGGTATAAATGTGAGTTCACCTTTGAAAGGGGGGAGATGGAAAACTGCTTTTTATTCCTAAAACGTATAGAAATACTTTTAAGTGCACCATCAAGGAACAGCAGTACTTGGCCGTACTATCATTAAAAAATTTACGATAACATTATTGTATAACGTTAAAAGTAATTTCTTGGATTTATTTTTCTCAAAGAAAGAAATAAAAGAGAGATTTGCTCAGAAGAGTTTCATTCAAAGAGTAATTATACAAGTCTTTAAAAGTCTATTATGTATGAAGTCACAGAAAAAATCACAAGCACGAAATGCTTAGACGTCTTTGACAAAAATATCATGCTCAATTCAATCAAACATAGTACATAAAATTTCTGAAGTGTAAGATTTCTCATTTAATGGGGAAAAAGATTTCACTTTTATGCTCAAAGTGAAAAAAAGAGTATTTTATCTATTATTGTTTTTTAATAAGAGATTTTATAGATTATTGTTTTTTAATAAGAGATTTTATAGATTATTGTTTTTTAATAAGAGATTTTATCTATTATTATTTTTTTTAAGTAGGAGTATTTTGTATATATTGATGAAGTATCTAAGCAGTTTTGCAAAGAGAACAGTAAATAAGTAATACCTTCGTTTAAATCATACTTGGAAATAAATTAATAAATTTGACAAAAAAGCATTAATATAAAAATATTTTATTACCTACCTAAATACTTTTAAATAAAAAAGCATTCAGTTTCAAAACTCTTATTGCAATCACTTGAAATCATGTCATTGCAGATGAAGTCAAACATTTATTCCATTACTTTCCACCAAAAATTTCAGATGATGCACAGAAATTCAATAGCAGAATAGGGTTTTTAAAAGCACAATAATAACACAATTATTCACAGCATAATAAAATCCCATTGATTAATGAAACATGTTTGGAAGATTAACTTCTATTTCCATATCAATTAAGTTCGAAATATCTCCTTGATAAATCGATTATATATCTTTCTATAGATAGGGAAATATAGATATGTATATATATATATAACGACAATGAAAATGTCACATCTATAACACATGCACAGAAAATGGAAGATAATCTGTAAAAAGATAAGTAACAAACAAGAAATTATTATGAACTGAAGCATTTATAAATAAAGTGACTATACAGTTTGTTGGATTAATCTACTCCATTCTCTGCCAACTATTAATCATAATGCAAATTTTAATAGTTGACAGAAGTGGCAAGCAATGCAAGAAACGTCCAATAACATCCCAAATATTTTCGATTGGTGAAAGATCCCAGGAAACTATTTATCAGCAAATCTGATGTGCTGCAGATCATGTTAGCTGATTTTCTTTATGTGCATCTACCTTTGTCCTGAATATAATTGATATTCAGCATCTCTTTAAGAAAGACTAGTATTATCAAGTAAAGTACATCATTCAAATATCGTTAAGGCGCCGTATTGCCAACAACGCTGACTAATGTGGATATGAAAGCGTTGGTGATTATGTCTCTAAACATAATAATACACGTCGTGTGTCCAGTATGGCTCTATAATGTTACAGCCATACTGGACAAGTCATGTGTTGGCCATCGGAGTTATACACAATAACTATGTGTGCATCAGCATGATTCCCTGTGCTTATCCCAGACACATTTATTATGTTTACACAAAAATATAACCCATCTGAAACTTCATCATGCTACTCCAATATTTAAGCAGCTTTGTCTCAAAATCATTGCAAATAGGTGCATATTTATTCTGATTTAATGACAACATTTCGACAGACGCCATGATATTAATAATTGAGATGACAATGGATAAATTGTGGTACTGGTCGTCATAAGAGAATTAAGAGTATACTGCACTTGCTGCAAAATGTGAATAGAAGTGGGAAATGTCGAAGCTATGGGCCACCAGTGCAAGCCTGCGGGTGCGTTGGCCCTGGTATGCAAACATTCCAGAGGTATTGATGATGCCAGTATATAAGGGCATCACTCTGCTGTCCATACATGCTGGTAGCACTGACATCCCTAGAATCCGTAGACATCAGTTTTGTTTCTCCTTCGCAGGTTCTCGTACACTCAAATATAATTTTTGCAAAGGAATTCTTGAGGATATATTAAAAGACATTTCATTGCTTGAATACTTTTTTTTATGCTAACTGTCAAAATATTTTTCTCCCAAAAGTTTCAACAGAGATTAGTGTATACAAGAATGGTCGATACTGGAGTTGTTGTCGATGACTCTGTGTATTTAAGTACGTTTTTAAGTGCCTTAATTACAGTTCATTTTAGAGATTGTGTGATTTAATGGGTTGTTTGTGGATAAAAAGGTCTACATAAAGAACCATAAATGCGTAATTCATTAAAAGCAGCCTTTTGATGGCAAATATTTTAAATATGTAGCCTTTTTTGTTTACCTTAATAAATTACCATTCTTTCAAAATATTCTAAATAAAATTTCATAACTTTCTAAGCTTTCAATTAAGTTTAAAATCATTTATATAGGGTCACCTTTTATAGTATATTATTTCAGTTAGAATTCTTTATTTGATTAATAGAAACTTCTAGAATAGCAAAACTGAATTGCAGTTTTACAAATTTCATATTTTAATTACTTTTGTCTTATTCCCTTGAGATTCCTTTTATTTACAAACAATCGTTTGTAAATAAAAGGAAGAAGTATCCAGTTAAGTTAACTATATATACATATAATATGGCAACAAAAAAGATTTAAAACATTTATTCAAATCATAATGTTATTTAATTTACTTTAACTCGATATAATTCATGATAATATAAAGTTGTAACTTGTTGGTTAAAACTAAATTTAGATTTTGAAATGGTGAAAAAATATTTAATTTTGATTTATTTTCTTTGAAGGTTATTCATTAAAATGTATTTCTGAATAAAGCGCAAGTGTAATCTATAATAATTAGGTCGAATTTTTACTTAGAGGAAAAAATTTCTGAAATTTGGCATTTGTAAAAACGTTCATCCGAGCTGGAAGCGAAACTTAAGTAATACAGTTGAATTAGTAGTTTGAAGAAATATTTCTCAAAATAATATATTATTAAATATATTCATTTTTAATAACAAATACTAAGTTTTACTTGAAATGATTAATTTAGCTCCTATGGCTATTTTTTATCACAGTATGAATATAAATATGATGACATTTAAAGCCTATTTTAACAAAATGAATTTCTCTAAGGAATTTCTTCAAAAATTTATCATCGAAGTCTCAGAAAATGTAAACATTTTCTTGTTCTTTACGTTTCTGGTTCTATTTCTAGCATTATTGGTTTTTTAATGAAACTTAATTCTTTGCACACTATTTAGATTTATTTAAGTTCAAAAAATAAATAAATCCCTAAAAAAAACTAACAAAATGTATTTTTTTTAAAAAATTATTTTTTTTAATAATATGAATTCCAAAGAATGCAAGCAAGAACTTTGCCTTTTACTCAATAAAATTTAAATATTTGTTGCCGTCTCATGCTTTTGAAATAAATATGTGAAGAGAAATATGTGAAGTGAAGAGATTCAGTTCAATTATCATATGAATGATGAATTGAATATATGTAATATTTTAACTACATTTAGCACGCATATATATATATATATATATATATATATATATATATATTGATTTAGATATCATTATAAAATATTTTCATGTCTTACTTTTATCATTAACAAATGTATTTTATTTTCCCAAAGGAATTTTAAATTAATAGCCTAATTTAAAGTATTTCATTTACTTTATATAAAACATTTTTTTTAATTTAATGTTAATGATAATTATCAAAAAAATATTTACATGCAGGAAAATTTTTAAGAAATGATAAAAGTATAATTTTCACCAACTTCATTAATTTTTAAATATCAATTGGAAGCTATATTCCTACCTATGATTTGTACTGCCATCTGTTGATGACTTCAAAAAATACAAAAATATATCAAAGAAGAGCTTTTTTAAATAAGCGATGGTAATAATAAAAGTTAGCATATAAGAGAAGCCTACAATGGAGAGTTATTTTCGTTTCTTGTGTATTATGCATTTATAAACTTGGTTTTTGTAAATACAAAAGTTCAAATTTATATCACATTATTTAAACTAAGTAAAATTTTGAATTATCTTCGACAGTATTTTTTATTATTATTATACATCCAATGGAAATCTATTTTGCAGGGAATCGTTTTTTTTTTTTTTTTTTTTTTTTCTTTTTTTTTACAATGGAAAATTATAAAACACAAAAAAAAATATAAAAGAGAAAGGAAGCTGTTAAGTCATTTCTTACTCACCCAAGTAATCATGAAGATTCAAGTAAAATGAAAATGAAGCAGATGAAGACTTTTCATTCAAATATAACAGAAATGTTGATTTACCTTATCTACAACTAAGCATTAATTTATAACAATAAAATAAATTGATGTGAAGAAAGAATGGCTTCAATTCTCATGGTACTAAAAATTACGATGAAGATGATGAAGTAAATGAGAACAATATGTATAAATTCTTATATTTTTTGAATGCAAAATGTATAATATAAAATAGACTAATAAAGAGTTAATTTACTATTTCTTTGCAGATTTTAGTATTTGCAAATCTGATTTTATAAATATCATGTAAGTATATGCAAAAATAATTCAAAACGTAAAATAGCTTACCTCTAAGCAGTGGGGCTTAGAAAAAATACTACCCAACAGAAGAATGGTCTAGCAAATCTAATTAAATTTAGTTAATATATATAAACGTATTTTTCCAAATCAATACCAATCCCAAAAATATTTTAATGCAAGAAAAAAATAGACTAATAAAGAGTTAAGAAATATTTTTGATTAAAATGTTTATTTAAATTCATATAAATATCATGCTTTCTTTTTTTTTACTTTTAGTAAAGTACGTCTTGCTATTGCCCTCAAAATATAACTTTTAAGTTTTCATCAATATTAAAGAAAATATTTTAATAGCTTAGGCCATATTCCATTTCTGTTCTATTGTGAAATGTAAGCATGTTGAATCGGTTGTTGACGTGCATGATTAAAACGTAATTCATTCTTGTTTTTACTATATCTTTGATTCATTATATTAGTTAAAGCCATTATTTCTCATTTTCTTATAAAATTACGCTTGTTTTAGGAGAAGTGCATGAGATTACTTCTCTTCATTTCACTTATTATGAAAATTATTTTTGTTTATTAAATAAGAAAAACTATGAAAAAAGTGTTAAGCATAAAATGCTTCCCTTTTATTTTTTATCGATGTGATGTAATAAAATGGCATATATAAAAAATGTAATATTTAAAAAAAATGGCCTCTAAATGATCCTAGCCACAGAAGAATATAGAGAATTGGATGTTTCTCTTCTGGTTTCTACTTAACATTTATCGTGGTCGATGTTTGGGAATTTTCTGGGTTTCCTTTCTTAGGATACTTTAATATTTCCAAAACGATATAGCTACGAAAATGTGCTCTCAGAAAGCAATTACGTGGTGGATACTAAAATGGTACTGTGGTGGATACTTAACAATAACTTTATACAAGTTTACATTATGCACAACTCCGTATTAGAGTTGTTGAGCCAACTGTCAGATTAATGTTGTGTGCTCTTCCCCTGAATATAATATATGCATATTGTTTTTATTGCTGTGAAGTTTTACAATGTCTTCTATCTTCCATTTGGTCTTGATATTGATTCTGTCATCAGCCACGAAACCAATTCGTTCAAACTGAGGAATTAATGCTAATAACATGCTTAAGAATCACAGAATGATTTGATGCCTTTTAAAAATATTCCAAAAGGCATTATTCATTTCTTTAAAGTTTAGGCAGGTTTCTGGTTACGAAAACAAAAAGTTTTGACCGAGAAAACATAACCTGCTTTTGAATATTTATCCCTTTTAGTAGCGAAAACTAAATATTCTTTGTGCCCACCAATGTTTGAAAACAAGTTTCCTTTGGCTCCCTGCACAACAATGTACAATTCAAGTCTCTTTTTTTTTCCAAATGTAGAAAATTATTCAACTGAAAAGGTATTTAACTCTGAAAGATAAATGCTGTGAAATATCTCAGATATTTATGCATTAATATAAATATGCTTTATACCTTGGAGACTCTTTTATTTGTGCACAGAAAGTTTGAAACAAGTATGGCTTCCCATTAATAATAAATTGTTTACGAAATAAGTGATCAAAATGTGTTACAATTCTTGCTCTTTTTTATATTATTTCTGATCATGTTTCATTACGAAGAAAAACAATTTTATAAATTACATAATAAAATAATATCAGAAATAACATAAGACAATTTAATGTTACTCTTTAAATTGACATACCTGATATTGTTCAATGTCTAAACTTCTATGAGATACACTGCGAAGAAAAATGATTTGATAAATTACATAATAAAATTAATCAGAAATAACATAAGACAATTTAATGTTATTTATTTCTGATATCGTTCAGGGTTCTAAGTTTCTATATGATACACTGCGAAGACTCCACATGTTTTTTCTCGTTTTATCAAGATTTTTTGAGGATTTCTAACTATTTATAAGATTATTATTGTTGTGGTTTGAATATATTTTATCAAGTCCCAAGATAATAAACCTGATAACAAATATTGATACAACAGCAGAAAAAACTGGGAATTAGGTTTTTCCAAAAAAAATCATTCTCTTTCTCACCGAATTGTTAACCGTGACGTAAACTTGGCGCTATTTTGGGTTACTTTATAAAAAGAGTAAAAATATGCGATAATTCAACTGAAAGATATATGCTATGAAATATGAATGCATATGTATGTATCAATATAAATATGTTTTGTGTCGTTGAGATCATTTGTTATCGTTAACTTAACAAATCTTTTTAACATATATTTAGTTTAATAACTTTTTATTAGAAGTTGCATAATTTCTAATTATTTTGAGATAACTTATATTTTGTTAACACAAATATAAATAAATAATATTAATTCACATTTATAATTTAAAATATATCTTTCATTGATTTTCATTCATAATCGTTATTTCAAATCCATTCAATCACTTTGCATTCTTATAATAAATCGCCTATAGTTTTCTTTTTGAATAAAACTCGAAATTTTATTGAAATAATTTAAGTATTAGAGCTACGTTACTTTCAACAAAAAACAATTTAAAAAATATTTACATACATTTTTAAAGATATGTATATTATATGTATATAATTTACATGCACATATTCATGTGTATATATACATGAGTGATATTAAACTTATAAGTTGTGAAATAATCAAACAATTTCCTTATTAAACATAACCTGTCTAATGCAATATTAAATTTACGAATATTTCATTTTATTCGTACACTTAAGTCAATTACTAGCTTAAAAACTCAAGTATCGGTGAATTCCTAAAATATTTTATATTCTTTGAACCCCGCAGCATCCTTTTTACAAGATCTATTCAATAAGAAATAGAGCAGAAATGATCAAAGCACGTAAGATTCACATTTATTCTAATGATGGACAACTTCAAAGATGTTTTTAGAAGTTATCTGAGCTTCGTATTGTATTATCATTCTATTGCTGATTGCTATTCCATTATGTTGTTAAAATAATTTAATGTAATAAATAGTCGATAGAATTGCTACAAAGCGGAGCGAATTATGGACTTTGAAAAATAAGGCTGTTTCCTCCACCACCACTAGGATTGTCCAAGTCGAAGTAAGAAATTATAAATCTAAGCAAAACCTCCCGCTAATGTTTGTCCTATTACGCCCTTAAATATGAAATGGCTCAAATTAGAATTTTCCCCTCTTCAATCTGAGGTTGCTTTCTATCTACTGATGTCAAAAACCCTTTTGCAAAATGTTTAGTTGCGGCAAAATCAAATTTCACTTCGCAAACAAAATGCATAGAAAAAATAAATGTAGCAAATGTATCTACTATATCCATTTCAGTGTCTCCTGAAAAAGGACTTCAACTCTTTTCAATATTGTATCAATAAAATAATAGAAAATTGCATCATAGTTTCCTTTTAGATAGCCAATGGATCAGACACTGTATATCAAAATAGACAGGTAAGCTCTCCTCAGGGATATACATAGATCATCAACCTGTATTTGCTCGATGTCGAATTATTGGCCATTACCAGAAACGTGCCATTGTCGGTATCATCAACTAATGATTTGCTGATCACCAGTATCGAACTTCTGACATCGAAAATCGATCAAGAACGCAAATTCGTTTTTAATATCAAGAACGTCTTCCAAAATAATGCAATTAAAAAACTTCGGAAGGTGATTAAATTTTAATATTTTAGCAACAATTAATAGCAAAAGAATTCCCAGTACTACTGATAGCTCTAATGTAAATTAAATTAAAGTAATGTGATATGCTTTAAAAAATTCCAAATAATAATATGATAAATGCAAATTTTGACATATTTACATTTGGAATTACTATTTCAGTTTATTTTGTTGCATTTTTGGAATTAAGAATATTTTTTGGAAATTGTACAGATACTGTATTTCTCTATGTAATTTTAATTAAACATGGATACTTAATTTGTAATTCTGAAATTTTTCATATTTTTTAAAATTAAATTCTAAAAATTTTATTTTTATTATTAATATGATATTAGTTATAAAAAAAATTGTGATAATAAATCTATTAATTTAATTGATACGGTATGATAATTTTTTGTGCGTATTGTTGATATTATAAAAGTAAATATTTTATCTGAAAACGGAAATTATTATTTTAATAATTTTCTTTGAATAAGTATTTGTAATTTTTATTTACTTTATGATTTAAATTTGAATTTTTTATATAATATAAAATCTATTGGTTTTTTATTTTTTCATGTTTACATTATTTTATTTGCTTTCAATCACAATAAGAATCAATTAATATAATTGTAATGCCAAAATGAAAATTTTATCATTAATTTGTAGTTTTAAAAATCATCACTAATTCATTTTAATTTGAACAACTTTATATCATGTAGATATTCAGTGCCTGTCAACTCAGAAATTCTACCGCCTATATGATCTTTAATTATGTGTTATTTAATAAATGCATCAATTATTGAAGTTATATCACAACTAGATTATTCTTCCTTTTTTTATGTTTAATGTTATGATTTGTTATCATGTGTAAAAGAGTAATATAATAATGAAGGGACTCTTTTGTGAGCATAATTTAGGAACAACTAATTTTCTAAACTAGTATCTTGATGACTAATATCTTAAGTCACAATTTATTTTACAGTTGTCTGCTATAAAAAATTTTTCTTCTTAAGTCTTGGAAAACTTTTTTATGATAAAATATATATGTGTATCAATGAGTTTAAATTGAGGGTTTCATGAAGCATAACATAAAAGATCATTTAATTTCAAATTCAAAACAACCCAAGTGTAAAATAAAAGAAAATAATTGTTATCACTTAAAAAAATAAAAGTTATTGCCATAAAAATGTAACTCTTTTTGTGAATTTACATTTTTTTTTTATTTTTATAATATTATTTATTTTATTTGTAAATATTATTTATACTTAAATTTGATTTATACGGAAAAATTAGGAAGGACGAATGTAAACAGAAGTGGTATTTATTCTAAATGTTAGCTTTCACTTCCTAGCCAATTTTAATAATTTATTTATTAATTGTCATTTTTATGTTTTGTCTAAAAGCAATCTACTATTGTTTTTGTGTCAAATTTTCGAATTCTTGTATTTCGCTAAAATTTACATCTCTCTTTGACATTTTCTCCTTATTTTTTAGAGGGGTATGTAATATTAACTTAAAACTAAATTGAAATAATCGGACATGCTTTTTAATGTTTAATACAACCCATCTAATGCAATATTAAATATGCGAGCATTCCCTCATTTTAACCTCACAGTGAAGTCAAATACTGGCCTAAAATATCAAGAGTAAGTTAGTTTCTAGTCGTCCAACCTGTCTAGTGGTTAGCGTAACTGACTACGGATGGGGAGGACCTGGGTTCGAATCCCGGCTCGGGCATGGATGTACTTTATCTTTCTCTCTGTGTGAGTTTCTTGTCCTTTCCTCAGATGATGGATGAATGTGGCATGCCCTATAAACGGGTTTGTGGTGATGTGGTATGGTGTGGGAGATGCTACTCGTACCTCCATGACTTGGTTCACAGGGGCAGTTCACAGGGGCAGGTTAACGATAAAATGAGTAGCAGTTTCCGGCCTTGTTGCGGCAAATGGGCTAATGTACTTACTTGCTCAAGGGTGCCCGCCATTAGGAAAAAAAATTAATTTCTAAGACCTTTTCTATACTTTAAGCACCTTCATAGCATCCTCTATATAAGGCCCATTCAATGCGAGATAGAGAAGAAGACTCCTTATCACGATGAAGTTCCAGTATGGAGAACAACTTAACAATTTGCTAAATAAAATGTTTTTTGGAAATTATGTGTGTTTCGCTCTACCTTACCACTCAGCAGCTGATTACTTTTCCTTTATGCTGTAGATTGCTGAATAGAAAATAATCTAATATACTGATAGACAAAATGAAAAATAATTTCAAATTAACCTATCATTGCAATTTCTATTTATCTGCATATCATTGAGATAATGTTTTTGGAGTTTTTTTATTAATTTCTGGTGTTCGAAAGACGTAATTATATATATATATATATATATATATATATATATATATATATATATATATATTCCATCCACACGAATCTCACTGGGGTCTTGTGATCATATCGCACTAGGTTTGAATTAAGCTCCCGATTTCGATCCAAAGGCGAAAAGTTTCTCCTTTCTTTATGCGCATGCAGCAGAGTAGGAGTTTTGACATTTTGGCCTTATCGAGATACGTGAATATGAACCACTATCTGTGAAATTCCCTCCTGTTGCCATTATAACCGTAGGCTTTTAAAAACACTAACTTTTAGTTATTAGTCTATCCACTAAGTGGTATCATATTTCGGGAAATTGCTACGATAATTATATTTCATTTTTGACACCGACGGAATCAAAAATTAAATACAAATGGCACAGGATTCAACGAGGGGAAATCCTGTGAAATTAAACTGAAACATCCACTTTTCCTTGCAACTAAGACATCCCTATTTTTTAGTGTGAGCTTTTAAATTTTCATTTAACCCTTTCGCGACGGAAAGCACTTGCTTATTGCTAAGGATGAATCTCTTTCGAGGAGAGTCTGCCCAGGGATGGAGTTTTTTTTTTTTTTTTTATTATTAAGCCTTAATCCATGAAACCACTGAAATAAAAGTTTCCAGAACTCTAGCACAAATATGTGACAGCCGGGAGAGAACGAGAAAATGCCCTGGCACACCTGAGTGTCAACCGGGAATTGAGTGTGTTTCTTACTGGTACATATACGTGACAATCGGCGTGATAGAGTTAAAATTCATACAATGTTCTACCACAAATCTCTAGGCAAATAATTTTTTTTATATAAATGGAAAGAATTTTCATTGTTTTTTAACTAATGGTAGATTTACAAATTGTCTCATTAACGTTAATCCATAAATTAACAGAACTCCAAGAGGAATCTCTTTACACAATCATCATAAAATGTTTAAAAACTACTTTGTGGAATAGATTTAAATTATCTCGATTTCTCAAGTGAAATTGAATGCAAGTAATTCAAGAAAAACTTAAACCAATGTTTGATACTATGTGTTGGATTACGTAACAGCTCAATGCTGTTGTTGGCTTTTTTGAATCACGTTCCTTAAATGATAGATGGTGGGACTTTTTTAATAATTAGTTCTATTTATATATCCGAATGGAGAAAAGTCTGAAGTCTCCCAAGCACCTACCCCGATAGCCCTGGCTCGGGGTATACTCGCGCTATTCAATACTGGCTAGACTCAGTACTTTTCATTTTGATGAGTGGCTCTTGCCACGCTTGAATAAGATGTATACCTTGTCGTGTTTATAATCCTCATGAGATAGCTCAAAAGAAGATACACTCATGCAGCAAATTTCAATGCTACCTCATGCTTTCCAATCATGTTTCTTAATGTTTGGGAAGAAGAAAGAGCTGAATTACGATGACTCCCATTTGGCTGCTTTCTCTAACTGATAGAGCCTAATTCTGGGCTAGGTATAAAGAAAATGCTGTGTATAGTTCAAAACAAACCATAATACAGAATTTTTTTTTTAAAGAAAAATCAATTTAAAAAAGCTTTCTATTAAAAAAAAAAAAAAAAGGTTTAGAAACTTCACCATCCTAGTTTCAACATTCGAGAGTTTTTTCTTTTCTTTTAAGCTGAAAATTAATAACTTTGACATCCTAAATTGAGCAGTATTATATTCTTATTTAAATTCTCTCATTTATGAATAGCTGTGAAATCACATTTATTAGTCAAAGAAAAGAAATCTACATTTATATATTAAAATTAAAAATTATATGAATTTAGGAATTAAAATCAGCAGATAAAAAATTTCAAACAATTTTTTTTTTATCTGCAGATAATCATAACTTTTGATTTCTACTTTAAAAAATAAACAGTATTTTTAATTCATTATATTCGATGCATATTTTTCTCTGAATTTTTAATCTTAATATGATAGTTGAAAAAAAAAACTGATGTATTAATATATTCTAAATACCAACTTTTAATATACAATTTTGTGAAAATCCTTTTTTTAATTTAAAAACTATGATACATTTGATATGACGGATTTTTTACGAGTTATGTGTGGAGTTAATTCACCCCACAAATTTTGAGCTTGCAATTTTTCTCTATTTATTGCAACTTTCTTAAGTTTATAGTCTTAGGCAGTTTGACTCACACTTTTCTAACATAAACATTGCATTGTGACCAAATTCATATGAAAATGATTACGACAACTAATGTGGGTCCACCTTCCTATTTTTAAAAAGGAATACCGTTTTATTCGTAAAAGTGTACAAAATTTAATAGAACTCAGAAAATCATCTTCGAATTTATTATGAAATTAAACTAATACATTAAAAAATTATGCTACTATCTATCATTTTAAACACACCTAAACTCTAAAATTTAAAACTTAAATTCACTTTCTATCCCTTGACTACTCACATAATAAAAGGATAAATTATGTATGCAAAATTTAAAAATTCGACAAAAAAAATTCAACTTTTCATTAGAATGATCAAATACTCTCGATATGTTCTATAAAATAGAAATAAATGTTATTTCTTGCTTAACATGTTTAGCGCTTGTCACATTTCGCAAACGATCAATAATGGGCTTGTCCCTGTAGCACCTGATATCTTTTGTAAAATGGGAATTCCCACTTAGTTTCAGCCTGACGTAAAAGATAAAGAAAGGAAACAGAGGAAAAATCAACACATAAAAATATGATTCAATAGAAGCTGAAAGTGGATAGGAAAAAATATAGAGGAAAACCTTTCGAAAAATATATTTATAACATTTCTTTTCTATTTTACGACACAAAACTGATTTGACATTATCTCAATTAAAATGCACCGAAATTTTCATTGGTCATTTTCTTAATTATTAATTACTTATTTTAAGGAAAAATATTTTTGGAAGTAAAAGAGAATTAATATGCTTATGAATGCATTTATATTATCAATTTACAATTAAAATTAATGTTAGTCTTTTCACAGTATTCGTAACTATAGAGAAAATATAAGCTTCATCTCTCTTATAAAAAATGTTTTTTTATTTATTTGTTTATTTATTTCTTAAATTTAAATTAAATAATAAAAATTTACGAACCAAAGATTATATTAGGAATATATATATAAATAATTTTTAAATTCATAAAATTTGTAGTGGAAATATCCTCTTGCGCTTTTGTAAAAAATCACTTTTTACTTACTGCTTGTAACTGCCCTAATATTTTTCTTAAAAATATTAATTATAAATTTTAATAAAAACTTTAAGGATTATGAAATACTATATAATATATACGTGTGTGTGTGTGTGTACAATAGGGGCTCGTTTATAACAACTAGTAAAGATTAGTAAAATAAAAAATAAGTGTTATATCAAAATAAACTGCTTTCTTTTTATAAATGAATAAAAATATGTGAATTATAAGAAAAAATTTTAGTATGCATTGTACAAGGAAAGTATGAAAAAAAAAGTCATATTTTAAGACAGTTTTTATGTTCCTTTAATTGATGAAAATTCAATCAAATTAATCTATTATTTTCTGCTTCAAAAAATTACATTTGTAAAAGCAAAATTTTTCCATGTTGTGAAGCAATTTTACTGTTGCTTTTCTCAAAAATCTGCCTCAATCTTAATAGCCAATCATCTGCTTGTTTTGCAGATGGTCGAATCATTACGTAATTTTCTTTTTATTTGATTTCTGAAAATTCTCTTTCATTCTTATCCGTTATGCACACAAATATTTGATCATCCATTACATCTTACACTACAAATTATGAGTCAATATTTGAAAAATCCGAAACGAAATGTCGTGCAGCGTAGCTTTGTTCCTGGAAATTCATGGGTGAGTAATACATCTTCACTCAACTCATCAGTTAAGCATTCTTGGTTTTTTTCAATTGTAGTGGTAATAAAGCCTGCCTGTTAAAATGACCCAGATGCTGTTTTTCTGCAACATCATTCCAAGCATAGACTGACTAGTGTATTGCACCTGGATTGTCAATTTCATAAGGTAAGTTACTCATTGCAGAAGTATCTAATTATATTTGCTTTTGAAACTATTAATTAAATTCTGATGCAAAAAGTAATTATACAGGGGTTTCTCTTGCCAATAGTAAATATTACGCGGAAGAAATTCTCTACGAATTGCATCTAAAATTAGGATTTTAAGATCAGCAGTATAGTTAGTCTTTCACAATTCTAAAGGTTTACTATTCTCTTAGGAAAACGTTGATCCAAGTTTCTAATCATAAAATAAAAAATGAAAAAATATGTCTGTGAAAAAGAACAAACTATAAAAAAATAAACTCACACAAAAGAGGCATAAAAATCTGCTCCCAAAAAAAAAGGATTTTCAAAATTTTAGCTCGCAAATGAGAATTATCATTGCGTCTATGGGACCTATATATATATAATATAATAATATATATATATATATATATATATATATATATATAGATTGCCTGGAAGTCAAAATATCAATTATTTTTCTGGTAAAAATCATTTTCCCATTGTCTATGTAATACATCCTATCATTAAAATCCGATTGTCAGAATTTAATTACTATTTCATAATTTAGTACTGCTAATTTATTAGAATGAAAATTTAAATTCCATATAATTCTTGCTTTACTAAAATGCAAAAATGCAGAATACTCATAAATTAGTAATTAATCAATAAATCTATAAATATTGAATAAATAATATCAGTAAACAGGAATTGTAAAAAACGTTATTTCCCAAATAGTAATTTTCAGTTGGATTTTATCTATAGATGTCACAGTGGGCAAATAAACCAAAAACAATATGCAAAGAACCACTAAGGGATTGGTGCAAGAAAATAGACTAAAAAACATATTTTTTCAGTTTTAATATTTAAAAAAAAAATATGGAAATTTGTGCTTCTAATGGGGCTAAAAAAATTTTTCTAGCTGCACTAGAAGTATTTTATTTTTACATTATGGAGCTGGAATATGTTAATTATATTATTTTAAAATTAAATCTTTACTCAAAATGAATTTTTTTACTAAATAAAGACATTTTATGATAAAGTATTTCATTAAACTTATTAAAAATTACCATTATTTTCAAATATATTATTTTAGATGCATTTTGTATATAATATTTTGAATTTTATAACTTAAAATGTTTGAAAACTTTAACAATGTAAGTGAAAAATACATATTAGTAAATTTAATTATTTTTTTAAAAAAGGAATAATAAAATAAAAACTGATCTAGATAAATTATGTAAAAATGTGTATTTAATTATGAAAACAAATTTCAAACAATTTGATTTAACTGTTTTTTAAAGGCTCCCTTAACAAAGGAATTTTAAACATTATCAGTATAGGTATTTTGCTGCGATAACTTACTCCCTTAAAATGTACAAATTCTTCATTTTTTAATTTTATTATTACTATACATAATGTAGCTGAAGAAAATTTTTTAGCTTTTATTTAATGATTGATAGGCAAAACATTATTGGCTTTTACATAATTTATGAATCACCGAGATTGTAACATAAATTTCCAGTTCCGTCATTTTTCTCCAAACTGATTTGCGTAACATAGTATGTGGTAGCTGCGGTAAGTATGTGTAATTGATCTTGTTGTAATTACCGACGTAATATTGCAAATGGGAAGTAATATTTAATAAAGTGCACCATGTTTTCTTATTTCTTAAAGTCATACGCCGACAAATTAAATTCCTGCAAGAGCTCGAACCGAACAGCTCGTATGTAAGAGAATCGGATAATCATGTATATTCTATCCTGTAGCATAGGGGTAGACAGACTTTCTCAGGATACAGGCTACGTTTAATTTGTTCAGGGTATTGGGGTCTATCCAGTGACGCAAAAGTGATGAGCTGATAAAAGGGTCTATAAAACTGTTATATATGCAAAATGTACTGTCTTACATAACTATAATAAAGGAACTTACTCTTTTAAAACTGCATTTAAAGCATAACTCAAAATACAAGCATAACATTAGCCACACACAAACATAATATTGAATAATATATTTATTATATAATTCAAAATACATTAAAAAACATTTTTCATCTGAAGCTAACTCCTGTAGTTATAATTAGTTGTATACTTAATCTGCATACTGTCTGAATCTTGAATATATCAATATTTAATTACTAAGTATTAATTTTGCACTTGATTTTAAATATGGTCGTCTGTGAGATAGGAATGATACTACACCTAAGTCTGTTTATACACGGTAGATTGGTTCCAGAAGAAGCCGTGTAAAAAAAGACATTGATCTTATACAAAAATGAGTGATTTGTTCCTAATCTCTAAAACCTATTAAAATTAGTGAAAAACAAGAATTTCAACAAGAATCGTTCCAGAAATCAACGATTGCCTAATTGCAATTTCATTTTTCTTTATAGTTCTTATTGTGGCTTCATTTAAACCGAACGTTTTACCAAGAGCAGTTCAGCCTTCTCCATTTCGAAGGCGATCTAAAATTTTAATCTTGGTT
>JAPDSC010014607.1:107507-118099 GCA_026290005.1 Latrodectus geometricus | reverse complement strand
GCAAAATTATGCTAGAATAGTGTGTAATTATTTTTAGCACCAAAATCATTTTTTTAAGTAAAAATCATAAGATTTAAAAAATGTACAAAAGGTAATTATTTTTGATTAGAGCTATTATGATTCCCGGATATAAGCAATGTATAAAAAAAAAAGCGGATACAAATAAAATATTTAATAGCATTTTATTTATCCCCTTCCAGGCATGTTGTGTTAATTCTATTTTAATATTATAATCCATATTTTGCGTTTTGGAAATGATTATGGAGCACTATTTTTCTGTCGTACACAATTTCAACCGCAATGATAAATATTTGTCATGAAGCGGTGTGTGCTTTGCAAGAATTGAGTTGTGATTTTCCCGTGAAGCAGGGAATTTCCCTCTCGTCATCTAGGAAATCAGGGACATTCCCTTGATGGGGATGCAGTTGAAAGAATTATTTTAGTGTACTCAGTACTGAATTATCGTCTGAAGAGTGTTTGATAATAGTCGGAATTCTATAGTACTTTTTCATTAATCAGGGTAAGTGATTCATCGCAAAATATGATCATCTTTAATTAATTACAAGAATTTATCGTTTTGATGTTTCAAGAAACTAAAATTAATTTTGAAAATAATATAATTATCGATAATTAACTTGGTTATTATTAAAATTAAAATGATATATGCTGCTCTAGAAGGAAATAAATCACTTCAAAATATTACTACTTGAATAGTTTTGGGATTTGTGGATAACGGGATTCGAATTCAAAATTTGTGTGAATACAAATCCCATTTTGCAGTGAAGAGAATCCCAATGATAATTAGATAAAAGTTAGTTTTTTTATTCTGCAATAGAAAAATGCATTTGAGATACCTAGTGTCATCCGAAAAACTTTTTATAAGATTTGGAGATTCGCTTATTGTAAGATTTGGAGACCGTATGGTGATTTCAATGAATGTTTAGCTAATGAGCTTTTATTTTATTCTGTGCATGATTGCCATGGAAATTATTCTCTATTACCCAGGGTTAAGAAAATAATCATTGGACAGTTTAAATATAGTTTATCAGTTTTTGTCTTTGAAGGATTACAATCGGAACCTTCGGTGATCCTCTAAAAACATCGCATTAATAACAATTCCGCATAGTGACAGCATCTCAAATTCAGCAGGTTTCCTTATAAATCTATTGATAAGTTGTAGAATGAAAGAAAAGTGCATTTTTGAAGAGATACATATTGATATAGATACGTAATAATGATTTTAATAAATCTTTTTCATTTCAGTTTTCCATTTTGTATTTTACTAAATTTTTCCTTTGCAATAGACACTCATTATGTGCATTTTTGCGTTAACATCTTGAATAATAGATTCTTCTCAGAAGGAATTCCGACTTGTGCGTATAAAAATGGGAAATGTTTTACTCTCCAGCTAACGGAATTCGATTGCACCCAAAATCTTTTAATTAAATTATGATTTTAAGGGATTATAGATTGTATCTAAAACCTATAATCCCTTAATTTATTGCCACAATAATCTTTATGCATGTATTTGATGACTTGTTAATCGAGTTGTTTCATAGCCTGTACTTTGAATTTGTTATATATTTCATATTTAAAGCTACAATATAATCGGACATATAATTGTATTAAGAGATCGATCGAAAAATGTGCAAAATGAATGTTAAATAATTTATTTTGGTACGGCTAATTCACATTATTTTATTTTTTCAGGTTTATATTTTAACAAAGAAAATATAAATATTATTTAGTTAAAAAAAAAGTCGAAATCATATGATATTTATTTTCATTATTTAAAAATGAATAGTGTTCTTTATTTCATATGTATAATTTGCATTACATATATATGTTGTGTAAAATTTTTAACGATTTTCTTACTTTATTTAATAATTGATATGTTAAATATGATTTTGCTTAGATCAAAGGAAGTACTCTCTCTTAATTAAGAATAAATTTCACATATTTCTGAAGATTTTTCTGTGGGATCGCATATACTAAAGCGTAAAGTACGATACTAGTCGTAATATAACAGCCAAAAGTCCTTATAAAATTAGTTAAGTTCTAAGCAAAATTTTATTCTAAATTCTAAAAAAGGTTTAAAAAGAGTTTTGCGTTAATAAAGCTAAAAATATTTAAATATATGTTTAATATATGAGAATGCATAAAAAAAACTTTTTGATTTAAAAGAAAAATTATCAAGACGATCTTAACTTAAGTAGTTTACTATTGCACAAGAGAAATAAGGAAAATTGAATGCTGTTTACGTCTTCATTTTTTGTTTTTCATTGTGAAGGGAAATTCCCCTATTCCATCTCAGCTGACACGAAATATTTTATGAAATTTAAATAGTCATACTTATTCATTTCCATTTGAATTCGTACACGTTACTTTAATCACCAGTCAGTGAAACGTTAAAAAAGAATTTAGCCTTAGAAGAAACTCAAGACTCTTACCTTGAAAGAAACTTAAAAGAAAAGGTAATGAAAATGTTTTACTTTTTTATACACTTGGTAAATGTGCGCTGGCGAAATTTTTTAAGGAAGGGAGATAATGCTTAGTTACACTTTCTACCAATTTATTTTGAAAGCACATTCCACAGATGTGCTTGTAATTGTTTTACTTCATATGATGCGATACGAATATATAATGCATCGATAAAACTTGTACATGCAAATAAAACTTTTAAATTCTAAAAGTTTTAAATTTTAAAAAATTTATATTTTATAAAACCTTTTATTCACTTAATAAAATTTAGTATTAATTTATTTTTAAATTATTTGTAAATTGAGAATTTTCTTCTAAGCGTGATTTCATGTTAAAAAGTTTTCAAGTGAAAAATAGTTAATTGAATCATTTATTTATATATAGCCTATTTAGCTTAATTTAACTGTTCCTATATATGTATCTCGTCAATATTCACGTTTTAGAGATGATGCCAAGAATGTCCTTCAGCTGCATTTGAAATTAAGTGTGAGATGAAATAATCAAGTCCTTATTTTTTATTTTAATTGATAATTTACCATTTAATTCATTACTGCGGAAAAATGTCAAGGCTGTGAGCCCTTGTACCAAACACAGTGACTTATACAATCCTTATCTAGTAGTCTTTCATATGCTCCAAATATGAAATGCGACATAATTTGAGCTTTGGTTAGGACACGGCGTGTTGGATTCAAAAGATCTAGGTTCGATCCTGAATATTATTATTCCATGTGAGATAGATGTTGAATAATTTTTGATTGTAGTGACAGAAATAAATGTGAGGGGGGGGAGCTATTAAAAACATTTCCAGAGTATTATAGCCCTGTGGATGCCAAAAATATATTTCAAAAGTCATGGAGGTCTAAACGTATCAACGTGAAATGGGACATGGTAATGAATAACAAGATCAATTTATGAATATGATGGACAGAACACATTTTATTAGGATTGATGAGTCAAAAAAATATCACTCATCAGAGTTTTTATCATTGAAGGAGAAGATTGACCTGTTGGTTTACTATCGCACTTGGCTCACTTGATGTTAGTTCAAAATGAGCGACTTCAAATTTTAAGGCTATTCTTGCCTTCATTTCTATAAGATACGACTCACTTCAAAAGGTTAACGGATTTATAACAGTTTCTTACATTTTAATTTGCTCCATTAATTATTATTATTATTATTATTATCCATAAAATAACTTATTATTAACCTGTAAGTTATGAAAAATTAATTAACCATGATTTTTTTTTACTGCTGCTGTCACTTTTGGAATACGATGGCTCATTTGATCCGCTCTTAAATTTAATTTTTATCGAATTTGTCTGCATCAGAAGAAAGTTGAACAAGCACACTTGAATTGAAGGTAAAATGTTAATTATGCAATTGTCAACTCAGGAGCAAAAGAACTTAAATTCTATTTAACAGTTTGGTAAATTATTTTAAAAATAGGTTTGGAAATATATTAGCTTCAAGAGAATTTTAAAAAAGAAAGAGAATGAAATTAAAAGTACACTTTATTATATCATCAGTTTCTCTTATTTTTGACTATTTCAAAGACTAACTTTTAAAACCCTTTAATATTGTAATACTTAACTAACAAATAAAATATTTATCTCGCTGAATATTTATATTTCGAGAAAGTATAGTTCACGAATGAGATTCCGCACAGTTATTCCCTCGATGCTTTGACAACAAATATTGTAATTTGCAATGATCAGATATCCATCTATCTATTCAAGTGTGTGTGTGTTAATCAAGAAATTATTTAAGTGGCAAACAAGGTGAATAATAAAATCTCCAATAAGAGTTTTTTCACGCTATATGTGTATATATATAACATTAGATTGGGGAAAAAGTAATCCATTATTTTTACGTGAACTTTATGTAACTTCTTTCGGATTCACTTTGTAAAAAGAATTAAAACAGTTTTTCTGTAGATTTTTAGGTCTTGCGCGCAGCTATGGTTGCTGACATTCGGTCAACTTCAATAATTTTTGATATTTTATGGACATTGCCGACGATGTTGTATCCATGCGAGGTGTATCTTTAACATCAAAAATACCCGAACGGAATCGACGAAACCAAAATTGTACGTAACTGGTTGTTACAGTATTATATAGGACTATAAATACCTTTCACAATTTTAGACACCCGGCTAGCATTTTCATCATTATAAATGAAAAACTAAAATTTATCGAATTTTCTGTTAGTTGTCTTCCATTTTTAAAACCTTGTACTCATAACTGAATTAATCAAACAAAAAACCGCAAGAGAATATTTTAGTGTCAAATGTCACCTTTCCAACGAGCATACAACTGAAATTGTTTGATAGATACCTCACGAGATATCGATCACTACAGACGTCTACCGAAAAAATAATAGATTACTTTTTTCCCAACCTAATATATAGAATATATACATGAAGAATAAGTCAATCTTTTCATTGAAAAGGGAAAAGAACTCATGGTTTTTAGCAGTTTTACCAAATAATTTGTGCGTTTGATATTAATTCACAAAATTAAAAAACTAAATGTACGAGTGCCCATTATACATGCCTATCGCAGAGTTGAGCTTTGTCAGTTATTTAGAAGCAACTGCGTTGAATCTTCATAAGAAGTAGGGACCAATTAAAAGACCGCTTACTTGAACTGCCATCCTCAAGAGATATCATTTCACTTGGAGGACATTGCAATCACGACCTATTTAAAATGCGGATTCTTTATTAAATGACGATTTCTTATATATCTGCTAGACACTTTCAAGAGATATGAATAGAATTTTTAATATTTTCAATGAATGTGTGTTATTAAATATGCCTAAGTTTTCTAACTATAGGAGTTGGAATTTAAATTCTATGTGAATTTTTTTGTATACATTAATCTTTGTAAGGAAGTTTGTAATGAAATTCTAAATAAGAACGTAGAACAGGATTTTATTATTCATACAATGAAATGAATGTTTTTCTATATCTCTAATGTTTTGATTTTTATTTTCTTTAACTGCCGTTATATTTAAATGTTCTGAGCAATCATTTCGCTGAAACCACCTGGATTTTTATTTATAAAATTGTCACCTGCAGCAAATCCGTGACAATAGCATGTTCTTGCCTGCGGTTCGGGGTTTTCCCTCAACTGAAACAGCGTTTTTGCGAGCAGGATTTAAAATATTTGGTAATGGGATGAAGTAAACCAAACCACATCGGCCGGATAAATGCGACGAACTGTTAATATCATTTAGACATTTAGAGGAATTTGCAAATGGAAGAAATGTCAGAATTTTTGCTAAATACGCTAAAACTGAAAATTTTTTCTAGTAAATTGAATATATATATATATATATATATATATATATATATATATATATATATATATATATATATCAATGGGGTTACATGAGCTATTAAAATGAAGACCGAGAGTTTACCATTCATCTACTAGCTCAGTAGTGAAGTTTTAAATACACATTGAACATTATCTTAATTACTTTCATTCTTGAATAATTCAAATACAAAACTGAAAAAAACTACTATTTACTCAATCCCTATTCATTTCATTGCCATTTTCAATTAAAAAAGCATAATTTAATATTTTTTGAAATCTGTAAATTAGTTAAAAAGATAATGGCATTTATTTCAACATTTCCCTAATTCCTATATCTATGTAAAGAAAATTTTTAACGGGAATTTTTAAACCAAATCTTGACGATTCTGTCTCCGTAATTGTTAATGGATTCCAAAGTATTGTTATTACTATTTTTATTTATTTGCAATTTTTTTTTAATTTCAGGTAACATTGGTATGAAAATATATAGATAACAGATGTTTTAGAAAGATAAACCCATTTCGAGACGAAAAAAAAGGAAGTTAAAAAAAGTTTAAAAAAATAAAAGAATATATATAGATTCTTCTTCGTTATGATATGGACAATGAATAAAAGTATTTCAGAAATCGTGGAAAATTCCAATCTTAATCTCGAAGGACAGAAATCGTCTGATTCTATCGGTCAAGCGATGGACCACCCCACTGGAATGAAGCGTAAACGGGAGGATGATTGCTCAGCTTTGACGTCACCAACGCGGGAAACCCCGGCGGTTCATCGTCCAGGGCCTCGTCGAGCCATCAATAAAAAAGAATTAAAGATATTAAGAATGCAGATAGCTATGATATCAGACTCAGATGGGGACCGGTAAGTTGAATTGGCCGCTTGGAATCTCAGTTAAGTGCTTGAATGCACTCAATATTCATAGGTTTCTAACAATAAAATATTTTCACACATGTGGGAATATTTTATTTTAACATAGTATTAGCAAGTTGTTTGATGTTTTGGGGGGATTTGAGTCTGTGTTTTACAAATAAAATTTTTGTTGCTTTTAGGGCGCTATTTTGTGAAAACTTAACATTGCCCCATTTATAAATTATTCACAGGTATTTAATGGTGATATAGTAAATAAGAGTATATATCTGACTTATTAATGATAACAATATATTTAAAAATTGAATAAATTTGAATTCGCTTACTCTCGCAAGTAAAAAATACCAATGATTGCTTTAATTATTAAACACCTCGATGCAATGGATCCATATAAAATTTAATATAAATTTCTATGAACAACAAGGTAAAAAATTAAAATGAAAAATAATTAAACAAAAAATTTCCTCCAATATATAAAAAAATTTCCTCCTATATTTCGAAAAAAAAATAAAATAAATATAAAGCTATGGAAAAAGGCAATAAAAATTTCTATCTTGTGCTTATACTAATAATTTTTGTATTTTTCACTTTCTTATTCATTTTAATACTAACTACAATTTTTATATTTTAATTATAATAGATTAATCGCGTTTTTCTAATTGAAAATAAATAATTACTCTCTAGCCGCGAAAACAATTGTAAAAGTCATATTAGTTTACATGTATATTGTTATCCAGAACTAACGCTCTGGGTAACAATGTACATTTTTCTTTTACTAGTTTTCTGACCAGGAACTCAGAGGGAGCGATTGGGCCATCCAAATGAAAACAAAGTTAAATTGATGTTTTAATATCAGATGATTTAAAAATGGAATTGGCAATTGTTAAAAACAGTTTCATATAGTTCACATTTGATAATCTTCTAGTAAAAGCTTTATCAAGACTAATATGCCTTGTTGAGCATAGGACTTTCATACTGCCCAGTGAGTTGTACTTATGTGTCACAAGGATGGTAATCCGGAAAACTCTCAAGCGCCCACCTTGACAAGTATGTATGCAGAAACACTAGATACACCTCTCATTTCTTTGCAGAAATTGGTACTACTTATAGGTTACGATAAGTCCATTAATGATCATTGCATCTTTATCATAAATCCACTACAGTATCAATAACTTCATGAAATTTCAAAATTGTGCGTTCCTCTTTTTTTTTTTTTTTCTTTTTTTTTTTTCCTCCCCTGCCTTCCCTAAAAAGCTAGTTTCCAAGGGGTCTCCTGGTGCCCACTTTTAGAATTCTTCCTGAAAGATTATATGTATATATTATAATTAAAATTGGAGTATTTTTATGTTCCGTTGAGAATAAGAGAATAGTCCCAAATTATTAATTAAAATAATAAAATTGCAATTTTATCGTTGAAAAATTCTATTTTGTTACATTTAAGAACTTATATAAATATGCTAATCTTTTATCAGTTTATTTTTTATTGAAATAGTTTTTGATATGACCTTGAAACTTTATCAATATTTCATTTTTCCTATGCTGATATAATAAATTAAATAATTGACTTTTATTGTTTTGAAATAGTAAAAGTTTTTTTATAATAATCTTATCTTGTATCTCAAAAGTATTTTCTCAAATGTTTCGCATATTTGTATTCAGACATTTTACCTGCGTAAATATAGAATAAAATAGAGTCCTTCTTTTCAATTTTTAAAAATTATTATGATGATTAGTCTCAATTTTTACTGTGGAAAATTAATTTTGTAGAATATTTTGAATCAGTAAAAATGAAAATTATTTAAAAATAAATTACTTCGCCACAGATTTATGATTATACATTCAATCTCTAATTGGAAATCATTATAGAATCAAATAGAATATACAAGATAACTGATTAAAAGGGGTCTAGATTGTTCAAGGGCACGCAACCCCACTCAATTTTTTTAAAATAAAATATATTTGAAACTATAAAAGTTAAGGAAGACGATTTGATTATAAATAGTCAAATTGATATTTAATATTTAAGAAAAATAAGTTTACACACACACCGGAGAAAACTCAAGTGCATTTTAGAAGCTTTTATCAATATGGACTACCTAGATTTCCCTTTTCAAGCAGAACTATCCAGATCATGTATTTTCACTTTCACAAAAATAGATCTGAATACATAAGTAACAATTGCAGTAAATTTAGCGCGTTTTTATTTATTTATTTTTAACGAATCATAATTACTATTGTCACTTTTTTTTCATTTTAAAACAATTATAAAACAGAATTAAAAATCTCTGGGATATACATTTAATAATATTTTTATCTTTTAAAACGAATAAAGTTATTCCTGGTGATTATTGAAGTCTTTTTCGTGAGTTACTGCTGTAAAAAAATATACATTATTGTTACAACAAACATGTTATATTATTACTTGACAACATTTTTTTTCATACAATTAATCTTTCTATCTTGTTACATAATTGAACTACCATTTAAGAAGATAAAAAGGCAAAATAAGTTCTGATCTCAAACAAATCGCAGAAAGATAAAAGTTTTGTAAATTTGATATGTGTATTCATTTCAATTTCACTTTATTGCTTTGTTTTGAAAACATGAGATCACTTACTCTTAAACTTGTTATGATTTTTTTTTATGAATATTATATAATAAGTGTATACTGAAATTGAAAACAAGGGAGTAAATAATTATATTTCTGTCAATTGTTGAAATTAAATCCACTCGCTTAAGCAAAACAATGTGGATGGTTACCAATCGCTTCAATTCTTTTATTTGGCGACTAAAAGATAATTTTCACGCCAAACGCTGTGTTATCTATCTTCTGTTCATCCGGTAGAATTTTTTACTATATTTTAACTTCACTCACATAAAAATAAAGATCGAATTTTTAGGAAAAAAAATTATTTACTAGAAACTATTGTCTCGTTCATAATTGTATACTAGTATTATATCAATATATAATATGCTTTAAAATATATCCTTATTATTTATTGTATAAAAGCTCCCAAATTTTACTTATTTCTTTTACCTAATATTCAAACAGTGGACTGATTGAACTCAAATTTTGATGTTGAATGAGATTTAAAACATTGTCGTCGACAAGATTTTTTTATATGAAAAAGATTTACAAAATGATGGGAAAATTCCAATAAAATTTTTATGAAAGATTTCCAGTTTTCATGTTTCAGATAATTAGCATTGGAGGATTCTTTGAATGACTTTATTCTGAATTAACCATTACTAATTTTTTTATTTAACTATTTATTTTTATATTCTTTGTATTGAAAAGAGCAGAACACATTTTATTTTACCTTTAGCACTGTTTTTTTTATTTTAAGTACATTAATATTTAATGTCTCAAAATCTTTTTTTCCAGGCCAATTCATGTTGCCGTGGCTCAAGAAAATTTAGCTCTTGTTCAGAAACTTTGCAATTTTATGTTAAAGACGGCCATTTCTATAGACCTTACAAACTACTTACGCCAGGTAATTAATCAGTATAGAAAAATTCTTAACTGTCTCACCTGCTGGTATGCTCCCATCCCAGGTGAAGAACGTGAATGTGTTCAAAGTTAAATCTTTATAAATAAAATCCTTTTTCTGTTGAGTAGAATTGAACTGAGAGCGTCTGCTCGGGATGAAATAAAATTTATTATCAGAATGTTGGTTTCTGGCTAACATAAAAAAATATTTTATTTTTAGATTTTGATTACTGCTTTTGTAATTTATTCAAACCTTAATGTTACTAATTTGAACTCACTGTATATTTCCTCAACCCACAAAGTACATTCCTTTAGAACACTACTAGCCTTAAGAACATCCGCAAATAATTCTTTCCCCGTTTCTAAATTGTTGTCCATGCATAAAGGCTTAAAGTTATATATATATATATATATATATATATATATATATATA
>JAPDSC010014607.1:64308-95759 GCA_026290005.1 Latrodectus geometricus | reverse complement strand
AAATGGAATCTCAAAATTTTCAAGACCCGAAAACAACATGCATGTTTCATCTTTTCAATCATTTCCAAAAAGTATATTTTAGTTACTAGTTTTTCAAAAATGAATCATAAATAAAGTTATTTTGAAAGTATATTTACTGTGTTATTAGTGAATTTATCTATGAAACTTGTTAAATTTTAATAAACTAAGCCCTCCAGTTTTCATGAGCCATAACTTCTAGTGAAAATATGTTTGTAGCTTTACAAGTAGTGATTTGGAAATATAATATTTATTATTTTTGATGATATTAATTATTTAATTAGTTTAGTCCAAAACGACATTTTTTGTAACGAAATGAATTCTCATGTGTTGATCAAATGAAAATAAAACAAATGATGAGAGGAACATTTAAAAACTTAATTAAGTTATGAAACTATTAAATATTAATGTTGAGAGACTATCCACACATTCCCATGCTCGTTTATTGCAGTCATAAAAGGACCAAAATAACCACTTGTCTCTGTCCGTGAAGGGAGCAGAACTACAAAACGGTGTGCGCCATAGTATCAGCAACTTTACAGGTAGTTCAAATTAACATTAATTAGGATTTTAATTCTTTACAAAGGCTCAAACTAAATTTTTGGAGTGAACTATAGCCTATGTTATAAATTAACCAAAAATCATAATATTTTAATACTCTAATTACAGTTATTTATATAGGCCATAAAATGTGAAACATATACTTGTTTGAGTTTCATAGTCTAATGCACAAATACAAACATGCGTAAAACACAGACTATAATATAAATAACTTTATTTAGCAATAATATAGAACTCATTAAAAGAGTGAAAAGATATCAAGGTAACATCAAAACAGATAAGGATGTTCTGAAATGTGTGACACCCAAGCACGGTTTCTAATCTACAGCTGTTAATGTGAGTTTTTGAATAAGATTGCTCTAGTCCGTATAAATATTCACTATTATATAGTGGTGCCATCTTTTGGCATCAACAGTTACTATTTTCATCTGAAAGTTACTATTTATTACAAAGTTTTATTCTTTTCTGTGCCCTCGATCTCAATTTAACTCCGGACAATAATTCGACAGACAAACAAAATGGTGATTTTATTTATTTAGATGTTGAGTGATGTTTTTCCTCCGTTTAGAAGTTAATTTATCGACTCGGATATTTAAAGATTTTTTTAACATCAACTTGTTACTTCTAGGGTTACTTTTCATGGATGATAAGTCACATTAACGTGTAGTAAGGATAGGGACAAAGCTCCAAAGATACAAATGGATTGACTTAAAGAGTTTTAGAAATGGCTTGATAGTCCTAAAAATATTCTTACATTGATTAGAAACTGAAATAAAATTAAATCATCATTGAAATTTATAAATATAGTTCCTAAAGAATGTATTATATGGCTTATTTATACTTTAATAAACATATTTATAAATATACATGTTAAAAGTGTTATAGATTTATTAAAAAACAAACAATTTTAAGATTGAAAAGGTATAGGTATAAAAGTGCATTTATTACAGACTTTAAAATTAGTTACTCTTTTTTGTGTTCCAAGATCAGTCTAAATGGAAAACCAGTCCGATTCCAGAGCGCTCCCACCCCACAATTATGCCTATACAAAACAAAAATCCAATATTTAACTGTTACTCATGTAATAAAATGATTTTAAACTGAAATACTGCTGACAAACAAATCTTAGACCTTACATTCTAAAGTATATAGTCTTCGCTTTAGGCCCGGATGAGTTTAAGAGAAAACTAGAAATTATTTGTTGACCGATTTTTGACATGCAGTCAACCCTTGAATTTAAGTTAGTATTCCTGAGAAGGCATAGACTTGTAAATTTGGAATAATCGAACATTTTACTGCTATCATTGATTTTTGAAGTAAGAGATCAGTATAATATGTTTATAATTTATCTCTTCTAATGTATATTAAATTACATATATTCCAGTCTTATTTTATTGTAATGTTTATTGCTGTATAAGAATCTCTCGCATATGGGACAAGTGTTCTGCTTTTCAAAACATTACAAAAGTAGATTCAACATGGAATAAAACTCTTTTGATTCTGTTTAACGAATAAATTTTGAACTGAAAGTTATTGCACGGATTTTTAATATGTACTTCGGATTGCGTTCTGGAAGGAATTTTCAGAAACAGTGAAACAAACGAATTACTAGGAAAAACTATTGAAATATTAAGCAATTCCACCCACTTCGATACAGATGTGAACAGAGAATTACGACATACAAATCCTAATATCAGTCACAAATGTAAAGTATTTAAACATCTGCCTAGAACAGAGTAACGAAAGGATTTTTCATATACAATAGAATGTATTCATGTTTCTCAAGAAAGAAAATCAAGAAAATATGCAAATACTCATTTCGGTAGATGAGCTCTAGGAAGCACAAATGCATCACACATTTCTCTATTCTTTAAAGTGGCTGCAAACAAATTTGAGATTTTTCATTATCTCATAGTGAGCGCGACCAACTGCTTACTTATGACGTTTCATAATGAAAAGTCAAATAGCTAGAAATTGTTCTAAGACTTTAAACATCCACATCATATTTTCCTTCTGGGGGTGATTTTTCATGTATTGTGGACATTATTCACGTGTCGCAAGGAAGAAATTCAATATCATCCATCCTGAAAAATGAGCATATAGAAAAAGAAGCTCAATGTCCAATTTCCATTTTCAACAGTGTTTGGGATCGAGCGCGGGACAAGTCACTCCCAAAAGTGCTGTTCTACTAATATCTCAGGAAAGTGGAAACTCATTTAGGCCATGGGTACTCCATCCGATTACTCACTTTCCGAAGTTAGAATATTATTCGGTTGGTTTGTGCAGTTTAAATAAACAAGCACTGATCTATGATTGGCTACTAATAAAAAACTCTTACCCTTAGCAGCCCATTAATAAGAACATGTTCGATATGCATATATGAAATCATTATGTTGCTGTTTAATTAGATTTATATTGTCACAAATATTAAAAACATTTTCACAAGTTAAAGTGAAAAAAAATTTTTAAGTCCTAAATAACTTTTACATGTGACTTTCTTATTGTTAACCTCGATATTCAGCAATTATGATACACACTCAGCTTTCCAGCCCATGAACTTTGAAGTTGTATATATGTACGTTTTGTACGCATTTGCATTACCATTATAAGCAGGCTCTCTTTGTTTCTTGTCACCAACATATACATTTCATGAACGAAATCAAACTTCATTTTAAGCGAGGAATCGGAATGATCTTTTTTTAATGAATTATAAAATAATTTTCTTCACTACATAAGTAAAGCATATTTGGTTATTCAATTCCAACCTACAAGTTTATATCAAAATTTGGATTAATCTGCCATATTATGTATGTAGAAAGACAGCTTCACTCCAGAGTTTGTTAATTACATTCTTATTTTTCGTAATACACCTACATTACCTTATCAGAAAACAGTTTAATATATTATTTTTTATATCTATTGATAATAAAAGTATCCTGAGTGTGAAACTGATGGATACAAATGTATTCGTATCTTTTATATCATTCATATTAGAATTCATTTTTTAAGACAAATTACTTATTTGTTTTAGGCATTTTTTTTTATTTCGTGTAATGGTTTTGTTTGCATTTTTTTAACTATAAGTTCATTGACTCAATTAACACTTTGTGTTCACTATATTTCTATTATTCACATAAAAGAGAGTGGAAAATAGGTTTTCTCTAACTGTAATAACTAATTATTCCAATTACAAAAATAATAATCCCAAGAATGTAAGAAAATTGGCATTAATAATCTCTATTAAAGTATTGTTAGGTATTATAATTTTTCAAAATGTATCTGTTCATTTGCTTATTCATATAATAAATTATTTCTAAATTCAACTTGAGTTAAAATTCAAGTCAGGTTATTTCATGCAATGAAAAATATTTTTCATTTCTAAAAATATATTTTGTAGTAACACTAAAAGGAAATAGGTGTAAAAACTAAATTTTTATATCCAACGGACAATAAAAAAGACATCATACATTCATTCAATTGTAACAAAGTCTATTATAAAAAGAAAAAGTAAGTTTCAATATTTATTAAGAATGGTATCACATAGTCTATATTCTAATGATCTGAGACAGTTACTTGTAAACCATTTTAATATCTTCTTCACTTGCATGTATCTGAGTGAATTTTAATATCCTTATTGATTTCGTAAATTTCCTTCTAGAACGTCATTTTAGGCAATGGACTATATTCATATGTCGTAAGGTTAATAATGGGTTATATTCATTTGAAAACATCCTGGCATACATTCCGACAGATGTGCATGCAAAAGTACACCATCTCTCTCCTGTTGTTCAACAGTAGCTGAGATCCAATTTGGTAACTTTCACTCTGAAGACCACTATCTTACCCGCTAACCCACCAAGCTAAAATAAGTTTTCTATATCGTAAGTTAGCGTCGTTGCAATTAAATTAAAGCTGAACATTGATAAAAAAAAAATAAATAAATAAAAAGTACCAGAATTTTTAAGGCATTTTTTTTTATATATATCTTAACTGCCATTTGTCATTTACATTTAATTTAGATTCTATTAAAAATGCTCATATGTTCTGTAGTGTGACTCGCATCACAGAGTTTGAAAACAATCCGCAATTCTTATTATTTATACAACAACAAACTTCATTCGATTCCTCATAATTTTCATCTTTGTTTTTGCCAAACTGCCTGTTTAGCAATCTCTTGCTAACCTAAAGACGTTATTTTAATTTATAGCTTCAAAAATCTCTCTGTAACGTACAATTTATAGTGTGCCTACCCTATTTATTAAAGTCTCATTATGATCAAAATGATGGCGACTTTGGAAACTCATTTTAATATGGTTTCACTTTGATCGAATTCAGGCATTTATTTATTACATTACGTTATCTTATTTTGCAGTGTGGTTTTTCATATTTTTTAAATTTTAATACCTTTGACTGAAATGTTTTTTTTAAAAAATCGCATTAACTATTATAACGTCTTTGCTTGAATGAGAAGTAGCGTATTTAATTTTTAAGTATAAATTGATAGGATATAAATTTGTACACCAGTGGCATTGACATAGGTAAAATATTTATTCATTGACTTTCTCGCGATTTCATTGAAAATTTAAAGCTTTTGTAGGGCAACGTGTAAAATAACAAACGTAGTTATAAAAAAAAGTATAGATTAATATAGAATAATTTAATTAAAATTTTTCATTTCAGAAATATGTTTGTGATAGAAATGAAAGACAAAGTAATGGTGTGGAATTAACTCTATAAGTTCCATTCATTTTTCTGTTCCTTTTTTATTGGCTATTTTAATATGGGGTCTTAAATGATTAACGTCTATCAAATATTTTAGTTCTAACTTAGTTCTAGAAACGCTTAGTTCCTTAAATTATTAAATTATGTTTTTAAATAAAACATATTTTTCTTCAAAGTTCTAGGAGAAATTCAGTAAAGCTATATTATTAAAATATTTATTGAGTTAAAATATCTGATTTCGTGTCTATGCATTAGATTTTAAAACAGAAAAGCAGTTTCACGCCGAACTGAAACAGTGTTGCAAATATATAAAAATATTCATAATTTCTTCACTGAATCTCTTAAAATTTCTGTATCTACTTGTAGATTGATATTTCTTATATTCATAGAGTCTATTTAACTAACAGTTTGGAATTCATAAAAACTCTTATTTTTCCCTTGGGATAGTCAGAGTTTCAACTAAATATTAAATGGCTATGTATTACAATATATTACATATACATTTCATAAATTGAAAACCACTTTGAAGTCTCGTATAAGTCACATAAATGTATTCTGAGAATCATTAAAATTCCCAAGTACACTTGGGAATTTTAATGATTCTCAGTTTACGGAGTTGATTACATAAATAGTTAATTTATGTAATCAACTCCATGTAAATTTGCTTATCCCACTATGTTCAACGCATTCTTGATTTGCTGTAACGCTTCACTTCGGAACAATTCTTTCTTCAAGAAATAAGGGTGTGGTACTATAATTCCTTTCGAAATTATCATCTATACGTAACCCTTGGGAATAAAGGATTAACCCCCGCCTCCCCTTTTTTTCAGCATAATTTTAATTGTAAAAATTGTAAATAACAATATTTACAATTTTTCTCAATGTTTGAAATATTATTTTTTACCATTACAGTCAGTGTGTTTATGTTTCTCCCAATACGTAACCGATTGGAAATGCAATGGAAAGCGGATAATAAGAACACCGACTTAATAACTTCATAAACTTTTCAAACATTTTACGTCACACTTGATTTTTGTTACGTACTCAAAGTGTGCAATTTTATTTTGTAATACGAAGCAATGTTTTCAATAAAACTAAGTAAATAGTAAATAATGTTATTTATATTATTCCAAATTATATTTTTTAAATCGAAAATTATTTACAAGTTCTTGATTGAAAACACGGCCCGCTAATAATCATATATTTCTAATTACTTTCTAAGGCCGCTGGGCCAAAGTAATCCACTATTAAATTATAATCTCGCCTAAGTAAGATGGTCTGTACTTAAGTTGTCGTTCCTTGTTTTCACGTCATACCACAGCTGCGGAATCACATTTGACACAATAGAATTTAAGCGTGCAAAGGATATTCTTGCATGACGTCTTCCAGATGAAGATCGAATCAGCGATCTTCTAGGCATAAAAGCGACAACTAGATTATCACAACACTTCACAGTATGATTCTTATTACTTCATTTCAAAGATGAATTTTATTCAGTTTAAACTGTTGGTCCATGTTTTATTACCTTTAGTTTACAAAAAGTGATGGTTGAGCAAGAGAAACCAAAGTAAGCAATTTTATTTCAGGAATTTTTAGAAGTGGACTGATGAAATTCCCATGTAAAAAGTTTCGGTTGTTCTAATGATTGAAAACTTAATGAATGAGAATAACTCGTTCATTACGTTTTCAATCATTAGAGCAACTTTTCAGAACTTTCAAATATCAAGAAGAAAATGATGTAATGCTGTGACTGCAAAAAAATGGGAAACAAAATTGAGGTACTTTTTTTGACAGGAAAAATAAAATGATTCCTTACATTGAAATAATAAAAAATAATGTTTTAAAAATATTAATAGAACAGGAGAAAATTCGCCGAATTTTTAATAGATAAATTAAAAAAACGTGTTTAGGAATGCATTTGTTTTTTCACAAATCGCTTATATGTATATTAAGCAACTTTTTCTAATAATACTTTATTTATGAAAAGAGAGCCATTTGACATTAAAAAATTTATTTTTAACATCTAATATATTTTTATTTTACGAATTTTTGATTTTAGGAACTACCTTACCAATCCCTACGAGTTCGTAGAAATGAGCTTCTACTGTATATTTTTATTTGTATGTAAATTCTCTGATATTCTATCTTTTCTTGTAGAATATTTAAATTAAAATTTGCAAATATTTTTGAGTCATTAAAATAAAAGAAATTAAATATAGCAAAGATTTTTGTGATCCTTTTAAAAGGTCACAAAAATCTCCATATTTATGTTCTGCAATATTTTATTTGATCTCAACAAAAATCATAAAGAGTATTACTGATATAACCAATGAACAATTTGTATTGAAGTTTTATTATGATCGACGTTCTCAAATCAATTACTTTTCTATATTCTGTTCATGAACGCCATTCTTTAATCGATATAATAAGCAAATTAAGAATTCAATATTTGTTTTCTTATAAGTTTGAAATTATTCTATCATACAATTATATAGATATAAGCACTTGCATAAGTAAAGATGTTGCACTACATCTTTACTTATGCAAGTGCTTATATCTATATAATTATAATTAATATGTCTTCTGAGAACATCATTTTGTCATTAACGCCATTCAATTATATAGATCATTGTTTTAAGTTAAGATTATATAATCACATAAAATTAGTTCGGCCACATTCATACTGAAACATTCAAGATTACCAAGTCGTGAAAGAAATGGAAGTAAATACATCATCATCAGAGTGCTAGTCATTTATTTTACAATATGATGTTCTTTGTACATTGATGGGCAAAGATTAACGGAAGGAATTAGTTACTTTAAATTTAAAACTACTAAATAGTTGTAAGCGAAATAAAAATAAACTGTCTGTATTGATATAATAAATTTTTAAGAAGTTCTGTAACAGGAATAACAGTAAGTTATCTTTAAATCTAGAGGATTATTTTATATGGTTCTACCTTGTTCAACATTTCATGTTGGAGTTTATTTATTTCAAAGTAATGTCTTCATAACATTGCCTTTGACATTTCCCCCATCATATAAATGAAAAATGTTAAGTTCTATGCCAAGAATATATTTACTGTAATGGCTTTGAAAGATGCTGATTTTGTTAATTTTAACGATGGTTTCATTTATAAATGTGAGTAATTAAAAGTATCTTGAAATAAAGACTAAAGCGATGTTGATAACTAATAAGGAATGTTGTGATATGAAGTAACTTTGAATATGACGAGTTGACACTCGAATGGTTCAACTGTATGTGAATTTAAATATCACTTTGGACACAGATGTTTGAGATTTGGAATCCATTTTAATAAACTGTAGGAAAATAACCATTGAGCGCCAAGCAACATTCTATCCGATGAATTATTTTTAAACCTAGGATTTGAATTCAAATAATATTTTTTGCGAAATTTATATGATGACCCAAGAATATACGCACATTTTTTATAATTGTTTGTAAAATAATTCTTTTTTAATCACTACTCCGTTTACGTGATTGATACTATGATTTATTTTTTTTATTCCACAATTATGAAAAGTGACTATTAAATTAAATTTTGATGCAGTTATAGTAATTTAATTAATATGTAGTTAAAAATATATCGAAATTCCTATTATTTCCTTATTTAATATTGATTGAAATTAAATTATCATTTATTGAATAATTGAAGTTAACTGTAACTTTTTTAAAACACCGGGATTTTTCAAAGATGATTATTTTATCTCATATTATTAGTTTGGCAGCCGGAAACGTATTGCTATAAACAAAAATATTGTTATCTCCATGGATTGATAACTGCTGTAGCCAAATTCACTGAAAGCCTGTTTGCATTATTTTTTCCATTATTTAACTCTTTAATGGTTATTTCTCAATAGTATGTATAGTATACCATGCTATTACATATAAAAAAGAAAATCAATTGCAATATTTTTTGGAAATTTATTTTCATGATTCATTGATTTTGTAATGTTTAATTTGATAATTTTTTTTTGTATCTGAACTATCTTGTTCAACGTTTCATTACTATTTGTTAGAAAAATGTTCAACGTTCTAAAAATTTATTGTATACTTTGTTTTAAATAAAGTGATTTTAAGTAGCAAATGCCTATAAATTATTTGCAATTTCATTATTGCCTGAAAATTTTTCTAATTTTTTCCAAGATTGTTTCAAACTTGTAAGATGCATAACCTGCTTTAAAATGACAAAAACTTTGTTTAAAGTAAATTTTCATATCACTAATATATAATGATTTACCAAAAAGCATATTGTAATTAAAAAATTTATTAAAATTATTTTCTTTTGTTATTTTGTTTCATAAACCGCTTTATTTGTTATCAATTATATGCATTATTGTATTGTGTTATCTATTGTATGAAATATCCCTATCTAGTACATTTAATTTTTAAGTAAAATTGTAAGTATTACAGCATGTATTATTTCAGTTCCATAATATTAAAATAAAAGAAAGTGTATTCTTAGGAAATTGATAGTTTTTTTCATAAAGCTCAAAAAGATTTAAGTGTTAATTTCTGGAAAATAGGGAGTAATTACAGAAAATTTTTAATTTTGATGGACTTATTTATTTTTGGTTAGAAAAAATATTTATTTTTATTTTATTTATTTATTTTTGAAATTCTCAATGAAAAAGAAAATTATTCTTGCTATATAAGTAAATCTATGATCAAGTAACAGAAGATTCAGCCTGTATATATAATTTTTATTTAGATTGTAAATTCTTATGACCATGAGGTAAAATTGAAATTTATGCTATTTTCAAATTTATTTGAAATGCTCTCTTTCCAATTTCTTGAATATTATTTGTCAGCTGTTATAAGATATGTACTGCATATATATTAAAGAATTATAGGAAAGTGGGAATGCAGCCTCAGGATTATTTAATATATGCTGAAGATCATGAGTTGAATATACAGTTTCAAACAAAACATGTAACTCTAGACCTTTTTTAATTTATTAGCAGTCTTAAATTAGTACAGCCTAATCTCAAGTAAAAAATACATAAATGTATGAAATTGAGGAATTTGTATTTCTCCAGGCTAACCTAAATTGTAATATTTTCATCAAATATAAAAAATATGTGTGATGAATGTAATCAGTAACTAATAAAATATGAAAAACATTTTTTATGATAATCTGAAATATATTTCAGTTTCTTTTAAATTTTACTACTTATTCATTAATTTATGATAAGGTCATGATGATGAATTTTTTCAGTACTCCAATTTATATCTATATCACATTTTTTAGATGCGTACTGAAGTTGAGAGTATATCAATGAAAGCTTTGTTAAAACAAGTGTATGCTGTTCACTCTACAAAACTTAAAAGTAAGCGATTTTATTAGAAATATTTTCATTAATAAATATCAAGTAAAAAATGCAAATATTCTGAGTTAATTATTAGCTTAATTAAACTGTTTTTCTAATGCATTTATTTAATTCTAGAAAATGTAGGAACAAATTTATAATTCTTTGTTTTTATTACATATAGACACATTAGTACATTTCCACATCAATCAAGATGAAAACAACACCAAAATTATTTCCAAGATACAATCACTTTCATATAATTTGTGTCTTCTATATTCTCAGCAACTGCTTTCAATATGAAATTAAAAAGCTTGTCTCTTCCATATGATTTTTACCTCATGAATTTTGCAAGACTCTAGATGACGATGAGGTATATCTATTTGCATTTTGTTTCACCACTTAACTGAGCCCCACAATCTTTCCACATTTTTAGTTAGAACACTTATTGCTGGATCAACAAAATTAGAAGTATGATTCACAGTTAAATAGCTGTAACCAGCATTTTCGAACTTATCCATTTTATTGGCTCACCAGTAAATTGTCTATCCTTTCAGAACTTAGTCTGCACTCCTTCTTTTTTTCTTGATTCAGGACCTGGACTAGAAAACACTCACCCCTTTCATGGCATAACCTTCTGAATTACCATTGTTGTGGAAGTATTCTGCTAGAGTTGTTTTTTCAGAGCACAAGCAAGCTCTTGTCAGTATTGATTATTCTTGAAGGACCACCAATTCGTCCTTTTGGTTTTCAATGTTGTTATAAATGATAAGCTGGAACCATTAAACCAAGTGTCAGATAGTTCCTTTTTTTGTTTACAGCTTTTCACATTTCACCTTCATATTCTTTCCAATACATATAGTTTCATTTCATGTCCATTTACGCATATTCTATTGCAAGGAAGTACATCTTTTTCCTGGAAAATGAAAATGACATCTTCCTCACTCCTCTGTATATTAAAAGTTGCCAGCATTTTTTTTTTTTTACAACATTTAAATTGGAAAAAAATGGTACTATTTTGCACTGTTGAAATGCAAAAAGAAAGTGAAAGTGTGTATATTTACTCCTCAATTTTGATTGCTTTTTTTACATTATTTAGTGGCTTATCCTAATCATCATGAAAATCAAGGTGTATCAACGTATGTTATTAAAGTCATATTAAAAAATAAGATTTAAAATATCGACTGCGTCAAACCAGCCATCATGAGCTTCTTGTTTTCTTTTTCTCACCAGGCCTGATGGATATTTTTGTGATGTCATAATATTCAATATCACAACTGTTTTTTAAGATTAGGAAAGTTCTTCAAAATCTATTTTATTGTTCCAAACATTTCCAAAATTTTTTTATTCCCAAACATTAATATACACTCAAAAATGCATTATTATATTAAATAATAGCTCTTAAATCTACCACACTATTATTAGAATAATTGGAAACTATTTAATTGTAATATTTTTTATTTTAGAAATTGAAAAGATATTTTATAATTCATTTTTGAAATCATTGAATTAATATTTACATAAAAAAAGTATGTTATGTATGCAGTATATCTTATTATGTTAATATTTGTTTTATGTGAATGCTAAATTATTTTTAAAAAAAATACATCTAACACTTAACAAAAGTGTGTTGTATAAGTATTGGATAAAATATGATTGTTTTTATTCAAAAGTTAAGATTATTTAATATAGGCATACACTAAGAAAAACAAAGTGAAACAATAACATTTTAATAATTTTTTAGGTAAATGAAAGCATCATAAAAACATACACATTTTATAAAAAATATTGAATATTTAAAAGCATTGTTATATTAAAAAATAAATATGGAAAAATTTACAGTATTTAAAACCAAAAATCATTTTGAAAAATAAAAGCACTTTAAATGATTTTTTCTTATATATATATAATTTAAAAAAACATTTATCTTTACAAAATTATCTTAGACATTTTATTATATAATTATTTGTCATTTAAGGAAATAGACTTGATATTGAAAATTTAATAAATCCATACAATTATAAAGCCAAATTTAATCTTTCATGTAGTGTATGCAAAATATGCATTTGTTTATTATTACTATGATAAAAATAATATTATAATATTACTTTTATCATAGTAATAATATTTCAAATATAGATTTCTGTTTATTACATTGCTATAAATTGCAATCTTTTATAAATTTAATTTGTATTCTTCAAAGATATATTCTGGTGTACTAGACATTTTTTTTAACAAGCTGATTCAGCAGTTTGTGATAATGGCAATTTATTTGATGAATTATTCTGTATGATATAGATTAATTTAATATCAAATAAAACAATTTTGTATGTAATCATACTGATGTAGAAAATAATTACCTTAAATAATCATTTTTACTTGATTTTTATAAAAATGAGTTGCTAATTTTTTTATCTACTGATAATAAACAAAAATTTCTATATTATATGTTTTCAAAAACTGTACTGGAAATAAAATATTCCATTTTTAAAAACAATTTTTTTTTTTTTAAATTTGCAGGACTTCAGATAATAAGTATGTATTGTTTCTTAGTAAAGTTTTATGTTAATATTTTATATTGATCAAAATTTATTTATTTTTGAAGTTCTCATATAACAGGAAAATTGTTTTACAAATTTTAATAACTAATTTTATTTTTTTCCTTTTTACAAGTACTTTCAAAGTGCTAAATTCACTATTTTTTCTACCTGAAAATTTTAAGGACAAATTTTCCACGAATTGCTTTTAATATTTCCAACCATATCATTCAATCAAAGTATAGTTACCTAAAGGATATTTAATTTCGATTATTTTCTATCTTGTTGAAATGTTTTAAGCAATTCAGTTTATTATATTTTAACTTATTTTTCCTTATTTAGTGTTAAATCAGAACAAATACATTTAGCAGCTTTTAGTAAGTTCAAACATTTTGCCTTTCAGTGTTATTCTAGTGTATAAAACTTTGAAAGATTAAAAATAAATTAGAGCTTCTTTTTATTTAGCTGGATCTCATAAACTTTTTTCATCTCGTCATGCAACTGTTTTAAGTCTACTAAATTTCCTTGATAAAACTTCAGTCTACACAACTTGTACAAAATAAGGCCCGATTTATAAGGGTTTATTTAGTCCTATTATTTTTAACTGATTTAATTAAATGTTATACATTTTTACCAGAATTTATATTTTTGAGCTCAATGAGCTTGCATTATATAATTTTAAAGCTCCACACTATCATGAAAAAACATTTCTATTTATATGATTATTTTTTGAAATCAGTGTGCAATAAATTTTTATTTACAAAACTACTCAGTCTATTGATTATTATATTTTAGTAAATTATGAGCCATGAGATTCTAAACTGGAAACAGAAAAACTGCAAGGTATTTGTTTTTAGACAAAATTGGAAATATCTTAAAGGTTGAAACAATCATTGCTTCAGAATTTAAGTTATCTAAAGAACTAATTAATTTTCCAAATTTATTACAACATTCAATTATTTTAGTTTGATGTCCAAAATACCACAATTATGATACAATTGGATCTAAAAATTGACACAAAATTTTTAATTTTGGATTGATAAAATGTCATAATTTGAGAATTTCAAAAATTTGTACTGTTAAATCGAAAAATAGACTATAGCAGACAATGAAATAAGAAATGTTGTTTCTTCTTAATTTGTGAACCAATAATAAGATTTATTCCACTAGAAATTTTAAAAGTTTTAAATATTTCATTGCTCATATATCATGAAAAATTGCAGGAAAAAAAAATAAATCTAAATTTATCTTTTGGGTTAAATATTCTTCATGTGATATTAATTAATAAGGAAATCAAATTTCTCTTGTTTTGCACATTTCTGTTTAGCATTTAAAAACTTGATTTTTTTCAACATAATACTTTCTAAATTTTCTTTGCTTACTTCGTTTGAAACTTTTAAATACCACTTTATTCAAGAAAAGTTTAAAAATTTTGCTAGAAAGCATCATCAGTCTATTCAACAAGTTACTCCTTTCTGAGAAAATTAATTTTTCTTTTATTTTAACATTGCAATTAATAAATTTTTTATAAATTAGAAATATGTCAGTTTTACACATGAAAAAATTTCATATTATATGTATATGTAGCAAGCATGGTGATTTCCAAATTTATATAGTTTGAAATTCTGTTTCTGTTGCTAATGTGCCCATCCCTTTTTTGTAACAAAATTTACTTCAAACTGTCAGTCCTGGTCCAATTAGCGCTTGTGTGCAAAAAATTATTATTGAGTGATAAACAAACCACACTTTTAATTACCTCAAAATGTTTTTTACCTGTAGCAGCAAAACACAAACAATATTTTTTAAGCCTGTCCTTAATCTTAAGGAAACTTAATATCATTATGTAAGTAACTTCTGTCTTATAATTACATCAACATTGTGTATACAGAAAGTGGTTGCAAGCTTTTTAAAGGGAAATTTAAAAAAGTCAAAGGTACAGTGAAACTATACAATTAAAATATTTTTATCTGATATTAATGTGTTAATTTTTTGAAGGAAAATATTTATTATATATTTAAAAAAAAATTCATTACGGGTATCTTAAAATTTTGGGCTTTAAAGATATTTCATGATAATTAAAATTAGTTAAACAAAATTAAGATGAAATTACCAATTTTCAAATATCAAATTTGAAAAAACATTATAATCATTCTTAGAAAAAGTAAAGTTTATGATAAAATTTAATTTTATATAAATTATTTAAAATACACCTAAGTCTGTTTTTACACGGTAGATTGGTTCCAGAAGAAGCCGTGTAAAAAAAAAAACGTGTAAAAAAAGACATTGATCTTATACAAAAATGGGTGATTTGTTCCTAATCTCTAAAACCTATTAAAATTAGTGAAAAACAAGAATTTTTAAGAACAAGAATTCATGTTTATTTTATTAAATCAAATATATAATGCTTATTTTCACAAGCATAGTAATTAATGATAAAAAAGATATGCACTCTAATCTTAAAAGTAAAATAAATTAAATGTACCAAGAGCAGTTGAGCCTTCTCCATTTCGAAGGCGATCTAAAATTTTAATCTTGGTTTCCAAAGAAATTGCCTTCCGTTTTAGTTTTATATCTGACATTTCCTTTTAGGGATACATAAAATATTTAACAAAATTAAAAAACATAAATAACTGAATAAATACAAAATATTTTTTGGCTTACCTTTTACCTTAATGCGTTAAAATTAAATTTAATGGAAAATCAAATTTGCCTGCAAAAAATTTCTTTACCAAACACGTCTTATTGCATTGACAGTTCACAAAATATTAACACGTTTCAATTGCTCTGACCAGTAAATTTTATTGTATGCACATAAAGGGAATTCCCCTACTTGTTTGTACGCGCTAAAGGGGAATTCACTTAAATCTTTAAGCTAGTGTTCGCAAACTATCGATACTATCGATGGTTTCAGACTTTTTTCTTTCATAAATACTTTTTTGTGATATGAACATACTTCGCAAAAATTAAATTTGACAAAAAAAATTTAAGTACATAAAATTTCAAATTGTGCTAAATGGAATAAAATCGTGTAAAAAAAATTAAAAATATTCAATTTTCAAACCGTGTTATATCAAAACCGTGTACAAAAAGACCGTGTAAAAACAGACTTAGGTGTACTTAAAAAATTGTCTGAAAAAATTCAAGAAATTTTTTTTGCAATTCTAGAAAATGCTTCCATGATTTCAAAATATTCTCAATATCAATAACATTTTATAAGATGAAAATTATGAAAAAAGTTTTCATTGCTATTTAACTCTTTTCCTCCTTAATCATTAGCATGGATTAATTCAATTTAGCTTAAGAAATTTTTTTTATTAATAAAATATTTCCCTGTAATTTTTAAACATTTGTAATTGTTCTTCTTTTGCTATGTGTTCATGTAAAATTCAGATAAGTAATCATTTAATAAATTAAAGATAAAATTTAATAATTTAAAGTTTTCAAATTAATAAATTTATTATTTAGCTTTTTCTCCAAGTTTCTATATCCAAAAAGTATAATGAAATTAATTTTAACTATGCAATTATACTAAACAAAGTCTTAAGCAGTTTTAATGAAGTTAATTCTTTTGTGATATTTTGTAAATAAAATTAGTAGTAATGAAATATATTTTAGAAACACTGTTTTAAGTATGCAAACATTCAAAATATATTAATTTGAAATTCATTTGATTTAATTATAAAATTGTCAAATACAATTTGACATTAAAGATTTTACACATACATTCAACAATGTAGCTTTTATAGAATATAAAATGAAATTTTGTTTGTATCATAACTGATTTAATGAGTAATGTTTAAACTGGTGAGAAAAATAAAAGTGAGACAGTGCTTGTCAAATTTAAATCCTAGAATACTTTTAACTGACTTATTCAAAATTTTCTTTGAAAAGATTAACAAAATATAATTCTGTTCTATAAACTTATATCAAATTGAGTTAATCTATGTTTTATAAAAACAACTGCATTTAAATCTTGATAAAAATTCAGATCTTCACCTATCAGTATTATCTTTATTTTTCTCCAAAACATTTTTTTTAATATGCTATGTTTTGTTTCACATTTAATTTAGTATAATAAATCATTTTTACTAAATGCACCTAAACATAAAACTTACATTTATGAAGATTTTAAATGTCCTGTGCTGTGCTAAATTAAAATTATTATAAGTTTAATGAGTTATAAAAATTCAAACTATTGACTGAAGTTAAAATAACATAAAAGAATTATGAATATTAGAAACTTAAAACAACATATATTCAAATAATTTTATTATTGAATTGTATTCTATTTTAACGCACTAAGATTTTAGTAAACAGATCTAATATTAGTAAGTCATAGTAGAATATACCACTCATTACTTAGCAGTTTGCCCATCTCTGCTTTAGTTAATATTTTTACGACATCCTTGAAAATTCATTTATTTCATTTTAGGAAAATTGAATATTTATATACCCATATTGAAACATGCATTGTAAAAAAAAGTAATAATTGACAAATAAAATAATAGTTGATTTGTAAATAACAGAAAAGAATAATTACAATGGGTGAAAAAAAAGGACAATAAATGCATTTCAGGAGAGTAGTTTATTAAACTTTATTTATAATTGTACAGCTAATTAAAGCTCATTTACCTTTCATTTTTAAATTGGTTTTTATCATTAAAGATAATGGATATAAATAAAAAATAGTTGGTAATTATTATTTATGGAAGATTGCACACTTTGTGTTAAAATAGACTGTTGTATGGTAAATTACATACTAAATAGGCTGTTAAAAAAGCTGCCATATCAAAAGTATTTTATAAATTTTATTACCTACTATCTAAAATATTGGTTAAAATCATTTTATATTTTTTAAAATCTATCATGAAATACTTATTTTCTAATTGCATTTTAAAACCGTGTAGTGTTTGTGCTAAATTTCCTTATTGATGGTTCTGTATTTGAAACTCCTGAATCACTGCAGAAAAGTGTGAGTGTTGATTTTGAATTTGTTTAAAAATAGTCTGCTGGTATTTTCCAAGATTTTCAACCTGAGACTATTAATATTCCATGATACATTTTTAATTTGGTATTAATATATGTATTATACATCATACTATTAATTGAATATATTTATAGAATTTTTTTATATTAAAGCAAAAAAAGTAACTAAAAAATGTCACTGGAGTTATTTTCGAAAATAGCCATTGATATATTAATACATTTGAAAAATTGTCAGTAGTAACTTATAGATTATAATTTATTGCTGTTCTTTATAAAATGCTAATATTACCAGTGTCAAAAATAATATAGAAAACAATGCCAATCATATTTTAGTTATTATAATACTCACTATACTACTAGTCTAATATTCATACTTTAATATTTTAGGTCTGGAAGATGAAATTGAATATTTAAAAAAGAATTTATATGAGGCTGAAAAGTAAGTTTGTGCTAAATTTTAAGTAATATTATTTTTTAAGAAAAATTTGATGCTACATTTTTAAATTGTTTTATATCTAGCAAACTGAAAAGTGGCAATTCTGAGTGCAAAAGGTGTCTAGAATTAGAAGAGGCATTCAACAGCTGTAAATCTGCTCTTAATGAACAGTCCAAGTTGTTCGAAAATCTTGGTATGCTTTTAATATTTAAAAAAAAAATAAGTTTTTCTATGGTGTATTTAATTAAATATTGAGCAATATTATTCAGTAGTAAAGATTTTGTATATTTATAATTTTTATGATCATAATCATAATAAATGTATAATCTAATAATTAGAAGGTATATAGTATAATGTAATAATATAACTGTTATTTCTATTCAGTAATAATTTCTCAAACTGAATAAATTGTTACATTAAGGGTAATGCATAGAATATACATTTTTTATATAATATTTTCCATTATTACTTTACAGGACAAAAATTTTCTACTTGTAATCCAGTTGAAAAAGATTCAGTGTAAGTAGTTAATGATTTTCCACATTTTTATTTTAACACTTTGTCACTTCTAATGTAACTGATAAGTTTCCGGGTTACCTGACAAATTTTATCATTAAACATTATTTAGATAGCTACAATAACCTTAATTATTTATGTAATATGGTTTCAAAAATGAAATAATTAATTTTTATAAATAAAGTTGCTGATTTTTTTATTTATTTTTTTTTCAAAACTAATCAATTAAGCTATAAATTTAAAAATAAATAATTTTTTAGCTTTCATAATTAACACTGAATTATAGAGAAAAATATGTATCTACTTTTCTGTATTTCTATATCATTTTAACTATTTAATTTATGAACCTTTATGCAAAAGCTAGTTCCTCTCCTAAAATCATCAATGTATTTAGAAAAAATGTCAATAGAGAGTAATATAAATCTGTGTAAATAAATATATCTTTATACTATATAAATCACTTTCTAGTTAAAGCAAAAATATGAAAAATTAATCTGTAAATAATTTTAGTTCTGTTTATACTTTTATATTGAAAAATTATTTAATCTGCTTGATTGCAAATTTAATGTATAACAATTATTGTAACTAACTAGGTATTATCCTTAAGAATAAGAAATGCAAGAACTCACCAACAATTGATTTAGTTGTGAACCATGCAAGTGCTTGTGACCAATTAATAATCTCAAAGTGATTTTATTTTCTGTTTTATAAAATTCAAATGTACATAAATTGAATAACATGCATAAAAGTTAACACTTTGTAAGGCATGTGTAATATAAGGAAATTCCTCAGTAATAAATATTATATGATGATTACAAATTTATTTTACATAAAATTGGAATTTTTATCATTGTAAAACCACTTTCATGTCCTGAAGATTGATTTCCCTTTTTGAAAATTTTTTAATTTTATTCTTTACTTCAAAACATTTGTTTATTAAAAACAAATGTTTTGAAGTGAAAAAAATTTTAGACTTTTTTAGTCATTGCGTAAAAAAAAAAGTCGTAAATCTTCCCAATTTTTTCAAAATAAAATTCTGAGATTTGCAATCAATCTACAGCATAATATTTATTGCAATGGTAGCTGAATTATTAATGTTTTGGCTTTCTGTTCAACAATTCATAGCTTCACTGTCCATCTCAAGCATAAATAATTGAGCTAGTTAGATGTCCATTTTAAATCAAGATTGATTTGAATGAATCTTCACATTTATAAATTGTAACAAGAAAAATAAACCAAATCAGCGGGAAATTTTATCTTCATTCTTAACATGTGGCTATAGTGAACTTATGTGATTATATTGGCACTGAGGTTATCCTTTTAAATTTACAAGCCGCTAATTTTAGGCTCACCCTGATATATAATGAAAAAAATTCATGTATTCACCTTGTAGTCTAGTTATAGAGCAGAGTTTCTCAGAATGAAAGGTCTTGCTTTAGATCCTACCAACTGCTGAATAACATTAGGTGAATGTTGTGGATAGCTGTGATTGTGGGTGTTTGTAAGTTTTCCAAGTTTATTTATACAGTCATAAATTTCAATCTTTTTTATTCAAAGTATACATTATGCATTGGAATAATCAATATTTTTAATAATATGAAATAAAAGATTTTTCAACTATAAACATTTGCAATTTTTAACAACATTTGCAATAATTAAAATTGTTAAATCAATTACATAATTTTATAGTGTTTAAATGACGGATTTCATTAATTTATTTTACAGAAAGGAAAGCTTTTGAAAACATCGGTAAATACTTTATGTTATAAGTAATAAAATAAAAGTTGTTTGCAAAATTATTTACTCCATCAAATTTACTACAACTTTCATTTTTTGAACATATTACAAAAATAAAATGTTTTTGTAATAACTATATCCTAAAAATATTACATGCAAAATTTTACAAAATTTCTTATAAACTTTGTCTTATACAGTTGTGTAAATTTAAATCATTCATTAGTTTTCAATTAATAAAAAAGAAAATATCACAAAAGTTTCTGTAAAACATGTATAGGAAAATTATATATTACATGTTGTGAAATTATTTAGATAAGTCTCCTAAGTATATGAAGCATTTATTTAATTATTTTTGTTTAATTTTAAAGTCTATAATTCCAATGGCAGTTTGTTTTAAATGTAATTATTTATCATTTTTAACTGTTTCTATAACACCAATTTGTGCAGTGTAGTAAATAACAAAATAAATGACATTTTTTTACATAAATCAATTTTGGAGGAAGATTAGTTTTTGTTAGACCAGATTCTGTGTGACTACTTTAGCATTTATTTAAATTTTTTAACCTAAATTTATTTTAGAATAGGTTCAAAAACTCCAGAAGTTTGACACTGCTTCATCAATATATTTAAGTCAAGCTTTAATAGTTGGGACAAATATTTTGGAATTTTATTATATTTGTGCTGTTTATCTACTATATTATGTTAGGTAGAAGCCCTACTGATAGAAAAATTGATTTCTTTTATCTTTTAAGATTTAATACAACCATACTGAAAGGCTTTTCTTCTCATTAAATATTTGTAATGATGTTTCTAGTTACTTAAAAAAGGGAATGTCAGCTCATACATCAACCTTATTCCTAAAACGTGATTCAAAATTATGAGGCAAATGCCTCATAATATTGAACCACATTCAGTCTAAGGTTGAGGTTGATAGAGGGAATCCAGTAAACAACTAATAAATTCTAATCTTAGCACTTGTAAAATACTGTAAGAAATGTAAAATTGTCACTAGAGGGTTATCAGTTGATGTATGTTGACTGTCAAAATCGGTCATATAGAATGGCTAAGTGTGATTTCAATAAAATTGTTATTTTGTTACTGAACTGCAGTCTTTTATTAAAATGTCCTGACATGGCTATATGTAGAAGTAATTCTAACAACAAATCAGTTAAGTTAATATGTCTAGCTTACTGTACATACCATAAAAGTTTCAAGTGAAACTTCAAAGGATTGTGTAATTGTTATAAAATAATTTACAATTTTTAATTAAACTCTATGAACATTTATTCACATATGTTTGTTAAACAAATAATTGTATATATAATATATTATTGTTTATTAAATTGCCTAAAAATTCATAAGAAATTTCATTAATATTTCATATCAAATCAATCCTACAAGCTTTTCAAAAATAAAATGCATATAACAAATATCTATAGAGACATGTGAGTTTTAGGAATAATTTTACAACCTCTTTTTTTAAAAAGCAGTCATTATTTGCACTATATGATCTACATTTTGTAATGTATGTTTTCTGGCACTATTGCTGTTTCAATGGAGAATTATTAAATTATATTCACACACATTTGTTCATTTAAATTTGTGGCAATTTTTCATCTTATAAACCATTTATATGAATTTTATTACTTGTATACTTATTTATCCAACATGAAGTCCAGACAATATTTTTATTAATTTTGTTGTCTTGTGTATAAAAAATGTTTGAAAAGTATCAATAATACATAGGTATGCTCTTATCTTGTAAATAATTTGCTTCAGTGTGTATTTAAAATCTCATTTATATATTCTTTTCTTCACATATAGTGCCAATATACCAAAGATTAAGGTAAGCACTGTTGACTATAATGAACCTGTTTCAAGTGACATAGACAAAAAAATAAATTTTGAAGCCCCTTCTAAGACTCACTTGTTAAAAAATATTATGAGCTTGAATACTATTGAATGTCAGGAATCTCTTAATTTGTCATGTGGCCTTATCAATAAAAATGTCAATCCTGATTATTCGTCATTGGCAGTGGATTCTTTAGTTTTGGCTCCAAACACTGAAGATGTCACAAACATCCAAGAAAAAAGTGGGAATGCATTTCACTCCAATAGTGAAATTACTTCAAAATCAACACAAGCGCACACCATGTCTTTTGATGCTCCAAAGCAGCAATGTAATTCATATTTAAAGGATAGAAAAAACAAAATTAAAGATAAAGAATTAGTGAAAAAAAGGTTGAGTAATCAGTTGTCGGAGCTTACTTCTGAGGAACTTATTGAAGAAAAAGAAATTAAAACTGCCAATACTAGTAAAAAATTAAAAATATCTGATAATCATACAGATTATGCTGCTCAAAATCCAATAATAAAACAAACTGAAAAAAATACAACTAATTTGAAAGACAAGAAATCTAACAACTTTAATCCAAATTTGAGTATTAATGGTATAAAAAATAACCAGAATACTATAGTTTTGAATGTTAAAATAGGCAAAGCAATGCATGATACCAAAAATAGTCTCACAACTGATCATGGTATTGAAAGTGCGTGTCCAATCAATGTTTCACCTTCTTTGATACCAGTTAGTGTAAAATGTTATGAAAATTCATTAGATAATGTATCAGAAGACATAAATGATTTTCAAGTTGCAACTGTCCCTAAAAAGGCTTCTAATGAGGAAGGTTCATGGACATCATGTGACAAAAGAAAGATCAAGAAGAAGCTTCTAAATGTTAAACCTCTTAAAACAACTTCAAGGTTTACGATGCAATTGGATGCACTGCCACCTAATTTCAAGAAACCTGCATATCGACAAACTAAACTGTCAAAAAGTATTTTTCAACCAAAACCTTCAAATGCTGATAAAGAGAATTCTCCTGAAACCACTGACATTAAAAAGGCGTTTGATGACTTTTCAAGTGATAGCACTTCAACCACAAGTGTACCAGTTTCAATGATCAATAGGACAGTTGATTTTGATGCTACTTGTATTCCAGATAATTATGAATATGAAGTAATATCATCTGGTAATAAAACTTCAGAACAGTCTAAGGTGAATTCTCCCAATGGCTATGAGATGAATGAAAGAAATTTAATTGATGAATCAGAAGAAGAAGATTCTTCTGAGCTGATAATTGAACAGCCCGCAATTGGGAAGAAAAGTAAAAAAGGTAATTGCTTTTTATTAAAATTAAACTGTTTTTATGTATAATTTTTTCTATTTTAAAAATATTTATTTGACTTTTTTTCAGTCAAGGATTAAAAGTGGTATCAAATGATACAGGATTTAAAGTGTGGATTTCCTATAATTTTGTAAAAAAAATTTATGCTGTAATTTTCTTTGCTATTGATTTTTTTGAAAAATAGTTTATATTTAAATTCAGGTTTATGTTTTGCTTAAATAAATAACTGATCTCTGGAATATCATTTTATTACAAAAATTCTTATAATATGGGCAAAGACATTTAAAAAAAATATTATATTTTTTTTTAGTTAGTTGATTTATTTTAAAAATTGCTTTATTTTTTACAGTTAAAACTTTTTTTCTTGGAGCAACTAAATTTTTTTTATTGACCTAAAATTAAAAAGATGTATTTTTATTGTAATTCATAATTTCATACTTTTTTCATTGAAAATTGTCATTAAATACATCTATGTTTATTATAGTAGAATGATAAATGGCCAATTTTATTATTAAAAATTTTTAATTTAAAAGTTATATATTTTATCATATATAATGAATACAATTTAAAGTACTTTTTGGTTAAAAATTTTATAATATATGGATATGGATGTCATTCCATATAGGAAGATAAATATATGGATGTCATTCCCTATATGGATGTCATTCCATATAGGAAGATAAATACTAATATGAAATACTAAAAATAAATTAAGCTTTCAGTTCAAAAAGTCAGTAATGCAGTTTGTGAATTTTATTTCAGTTTCAAGTATTAATGGTTGAGGAAATCTGGTATCCATTTTAAATACTAAGTTCTGATAGAATTAGCTTTCTTATATAAAATAGAACTATATAAAATGACATTGCAAACTAAAAGTGAATTAAAGTTTGTTAATTTTACTTTGTTTCAATGACTTATCAGTTTTAATGAAATGTTGCATCAATTTGAAAAATAAATAAATAAATTCTCTCATTTTGATGTTTTATTTTAGATTGTATTAAGAACTGCAATGATATGAAAAATCTTACTCCATATGAAATTGGAAACAGCTTTGACAGGTATTTTTTTAATAAGTTGTTTTCAACATTGATTAATTTACACAATATAATAATTTTAACCAACATTTAATAAATAATAACATGTAGTACATAAAATTTATTTCATCTCTGTGCCATGTTTATTATTAATAAAAGGGAAATTTGTTAAATATCATTTACAGGCTTCTTGAAACATAAATTATGTTACTTTTACATTCTTGAAATTGGTTGGCAACTATCAAATACAAATTAGCAACTATCAAATGTAATTTTAGTGAAAGTAGAAGAGTTATAAAATAGGTGTTTCATTTTCAACATAAAACCTGAGTAAATTCCCTTACGTAGATTTTATTGTTAGCATTTTAAAAATATTGTCAAAATTTGGTTAATATAGCTATATTTATAGAGAATTAAAATTTTATAAAATAGAATTGTGGATTTATTTATATAATTTTAATGATTTTAGTGTCTTTTCAATGTGAATGATAAAATTCTTTTCTACTGTTGATTTTCATTCATTTCATTTCTATGTTTTATTCATTTCTTTCTATAGTTTTTGATTTACTGTCATTGTTATTTATATTGAAAAACATATTTTGAACTCTTAACTATGTATATGTTTGCTTTGTAACAGTGTTACTTAATAAAAGTGAAACTATCTCATTTCCTGGGGTGTCTGCAAAAAATTATCTTAACAATATTCCTTTAAATTTTATTTTTAAAACCATTTGTAAAAATTTTCTCCTGGCATGTAAAATAAAGATTTGTTTTCCATTAACATTATGGACAAGTTTCCTAAGACACTGTTTTATCTCATGCTTATTAGCACCTTCATTAAGAAAAAATACACAGTAGGCTTATAACCTGTTTTATATAATATATTTAAATTAATTGCTATATTGAAAATTCATAACCATCATATTTGAAAATGTTTTTGAAAACATATCTTGTAACCAATGAAGCTCCTAGTGTTGTGAATCTGTATTGGGCACATTCATAAAGAAAAAGGTATCTGGTATTTTATCGTGTTTCAAAGGCAGATTCAGCATTAGTTATTTTCAGCATAACTTATCTGTGAACAAACCATATGTTAATTGTTTTAATAATCAATTATTTTAATCACTTTTTTTTAGAATGATGAAGAATGCCATCTCTTTCTTCTATACACTAACATTTGCTGGTTTTCTTAAAATGGCTGCTTCAGTGCATTCTGGAATCTTTTACCCTACTTGAATTCCTCAAAAAAAATGTAATTTTGATGGGCAAATTGCTTTGATTTATTGTTGCTTCTATGACAGATTTTTCAGGAAATTTTTAATAACTTATTTGCTGCTTTAAAGCTAAAAGATTAAAATTTAATTACTACCAAATCTGTTTTTGCTTTTCTAATGAGAAACTTAATTTGTGGAAGTAGAGTTTTGATTGCAATGAGTTTATCCAGTTTATTTTTGTCAGATTTGTGCAACTACAGTTAACTCTCCTTGGATGGAACATAAATTTACTGTCAACATCATGTTTTTGTTTCTATTTTTCTGAGCATTTTGAGGATAATTATTATGTTACATTAAGATCCTGAAAGTACCTTAATGTTACATGAAACTGTGTTAGAGAGCAAGAGAATAATTAGTGCTCTGGCGTTAGATTTGACAATTTATAGTTTCAAATTCCACTTGATTTTGGGATTTTAATGGTTAAGACTTCATTTCAAACTTCCCTGATTTAAATAGCTCTTGAGTGAAAAAGTGGTTATTGAGCAGAAAAAAAAAAAGAAAAAAAAAAAACCATCAATAAGTCATTAGCTCTCAGCTTATGAAACTGAAAACCTGATGGTGATCTTCTTATAGAATTTTGGCTGCAAAATAATATCAGTCAGTTTTACTCAGAATTGTGGACTATCATCAAAACATTTTTAATTACTCTCTCTTTCTTTTATTTTTTCAATGTGATGGAATACTGTGATTTATTTGATTACTAAAAAGGGACATATTGAACTGAATATTCACAAACTGGTTCTGAATCATCAGGAACAACTATCCCATTGGCAAGCATAATAATTTATTGATATTACTCTTTTAGTGTACTTTTATCTGCTATTTATTTGTAATGTTATGGAATCCACTTTTAAATGTATTCCATCGTGTGCAAAAAATAATTGTTGAGTGACAAACCAATCTTGTGGATTACTTTAATTATTATAATTATTATTTTTGTATTAAATATTTTCAGTGTTTTATTTTATCTGATGTTCTTGCATTTATTAATCTCCTTTTAATTTATGTCTGATATGATTTGATTATTTTTTATTTATATTTAATTTTGATGAACTAATAATAAGTTTTAAGGCTTTTTAGAAGATATATATATGCACACACACATTTGGATGTCTTGCACCTTGATTCCCAATTTTATTTAAAGTTGTTATGTGTAACTTTTTTTTTTCTACTAATAAAGTTGCAAGATAATTGTATTTGTGTATTAATATTAAGTTATACTGGTTAAACCACAAGTGATTAAAATTAACATCTTTTGATAGGATCCTTTATTTCCAGTAGGCACACTGGTTTTGCATGGCATGATAAAAACTTTTAAAATTTTTAGTTCATTTTTTTAAATTTTGCAATTTTTATTTAACATTAATTTGAAAAAAACAAAAGGAAGGGCTTTGAATGATATTAACTTTTCCCTTTTTGATTAATTTATCATTTTTACTTGCAACATGTTACACAAATTGCACAAATTTCGCAGAGAATTATTAAGTACTAGAATTGCAAACTTATTTTATGATAAATTGATTGACCTTCTCAAAAACTAAACAACTGCAAATATCAACTTTTTACTTAAACCAAATTTTTTAAAAAAGTTTTTTTAATATTTATTATATTATTAACATTATTTAATAGTAAGTGATTAGACATCTAAAATAAAGAAAACAGTTGGTGAAACAGAAAAAATTGTAGTTTTTGCAAAAAAAGGAGAAAAAAAATTGGCTGAATAATACAAATTGATCAAACGAATTTAAGAGGAATTATTTGTACATTAACACTGATACACTTGTGTTAATTGAATATGTAACCTTATCTTTAACAAACATAGCAGTGTTAAAATAGTAAAAATTTTAAAAACAAGCATTCAACCTTAGCAGGTGCCCGTGCAAAAATAAAGTGTTATATTGCTGAAGTGATTTATGTCTTAAATATCCAACTTTTAAATGTTCACAAAATTTTAATTTACTTTTTTATTTTTTTTAACTCAAAGGTTGCCTAAGAAAGAAGAACCTAACTATAAATATAAGGAAGAAACTGTTCGAAAGAAAGCTGAAAGAAAGCAACTGACAGGATTTGATTGTAATGACTGTGAAAAGGTTTGTGAATCACTTTGAGTAGCTTGCATGTACAATTTTTATATTTAAATAGTTCTAAAATTTTTCAATTATGGTACTTAGTCTAAAAAATCATTTTTGTCTCTTATTTTCTTCCTGCATTAGATTATTTCAAAAAAGTGAATTTTTCATGATCTCATTTCCATTTTCTAAAAGTTTTTCTAGATATTTTAATTTGGATTTTTAAATTCTTTTACATACCTTTTAAATTTAATATGCATATTATATTTTGTGATTGCTTGTAACACTAAAAGAAATCAGTGACAATTTTAATACAAAACTTCCCTTGTTTTAATTCAAAAAATTGTTTCTCAAACTAAATTCATAACATTTAATACACTTGTATAATATACAACTTTGATGACAAAATTTTATAAAACAATCAAATAAAATTTTCATTAATGTATATAATAATTTAATGATTTGCATTTATTTTTATAATAATTTTTCAAAACAAAATTATTATAAAAAGAGAGAAGACTATATTGAATTTCTAAGTACATAATCAAATAATAATTTAACAGCTAAATTATTAAAGATTGAAAAGAGCAGTGTTTCTATGTTAATTTCCTATTTCATTTCTTGTTTATATTTTTATTCCTTGCATAATTATCAGGAAAAATATTTAAATTAAATCACTGATATATATATATAGTTCACTTTATTCAAAGTTTGATATGTTTTCATGCTTTTGCTTTATTTTTTAGACCAATAATATTTTTAGTTGCTTTTTAGTATATAAAAGTTTGTAAGAATTATATGTAATTACAGTACTATGCTGAATTGGGGTTATCTGATGAAGAGAAACAGAAAAGGATGAATAAATGTTCACGACACAGAGCAAAGTTTGCACCTCCTTCGACACCAGAACATTTTTGGGAATTGGATTTCCCAGATACACAGGAATGCAAAGCTAGAGGTGAGAAAATTCTCTTTTTATTTCCTTTTTTCTGGTTACTATCACTTTTGATGCATCATGTCAAAACATCCAGCTATCTACTGTTGTATTCCTTTAAGATATATTTTATCATGTTAATTCATCTGCATCAAATGATGCCAGATTACATCTTTACTAGTGATATTATTTCATTTATATTCTTAGGAGTATCATAATTTTGTTTTCCTTAAATAGACCTTTATAAACTTTAATGTTATCAAAAAATATATATATATTAAACTTTTTTGGGAGAAAAAAATGATTCCAAAACTTTCTGTTGTAGCAACATATTTTAAAGATAGAGAATTTCATAAACACACAGTATATACTATTAGAATTGGTATAATTGTGCGTTTTATCAGTCATTCTATTCTAGCGAATTTTTCCTTCATAAATGATTGAAATATACTTTATATCTATTAATGTATTATCCACACAGTACACACATTAATGTATCCCTATTCATTATGCATTTGTTATTGTGATATTACTTCACAAATTCATGTATATTAAATTTATTATTGTATAATGACAACTGCATTAAAATTTTATATTTATAAAGGCTAAAATAAAAATGGTTCTTGTTTATAAACATGACCAAATATATGCTTAATTTTGAACTTAAAATTTAGATTTCTGCTTATTTATTTAATACAAAGTTTTATATTAAAATAAAAATTATTTTGAAAGTCAAAATTGCATGCATGAATGTCGAAAAAAAATTTAACTTTAAATCTTTAATAGAAATATTAAATATAAGTTTACTGAACAAGGGGTTTTGTTTTATGTAGTTAAATTTTATTTGGATTTCAGGAAGTTTGATTAATTTTCTTCATTAAGTATCTGCTAATTATTAAGCCATCTAACTTGTTTTTACCATTCATAATTTTCTTGCATTTAGAAAAGTAACTTTTCAATATGTATAGACTTACAAGTTTAAAAAAAAATATTTTTCAAACATAAATTACAGCAAAAAGTCATTCCATATTATCAAGTAAAAAAGAATATGATAACTAAAATAGATTTAATTTTTAAATACTTATCTTGACTGCAAGTTTCTAGTTATTTATAATGCATAGCAATGCATTTAGATTAAATTTAATAATTTAAAAAATTTCTCAAACAATTTATAATCATTTCACAACTTACATTTTGTTAGCATTAATCTTGATCATTAGACTAGCATGTGATTTCTGGTTGCTCAGAATAACTTCAAAATAAGTCCAATGTTAAAACTAGGCTTATTACTGAATACTCAAATGCAAATTTGGGACTAACAGTTATCAGCCACCAAACTTATGATTAAAGGAACTGTTTTGAATCTTCAGCAATTATTAAACCTAAATATACAATAGATAATTAGCATATAACTGTAAAGTTTTATAGTTCATCTTTATGAAATTGTTTTTATATTGTTATTTTTCATGTATTTTTATTACATTAAATTTGTATGCTGAAGCTTTACAACATGAGAAAGTGTGACAAATTCTATAACAACATCCTTAGAGCAAAATAAATAATGTTAAACAAGAGATATAAATATTCCTTGATTCACCTTATAATTTATTTAAATATGCACTTTATAATTTGTATTTTCTAATTAAGTTAAAATAATGTTGAGCTGATAGCCAAATTGTTAGCACTCTTGCCATAGGTTCAACAATTTGAGGGTTCAATTCCTACCTTAAGCGTGGATGCTTGTAATGGTTTGGAATCCACTTTAAACCATAGGTCCCAGTTTAATTAGACTTCTCATGGAAAAAAAGTGACCGTTGAGAGACCTCAACCTACCAACTAATTAAATTAAGTGCATTATTAAGTGATATAATGTAAACAGATATCATAAAACAATTTTAGTTTAAAAATTTACCATTTTAAAAATAAGTTTAAAGTGTTATCAGGATACTGTCAGAAAAGTTTTCAGAGACACTAAAATTCTATTTTTTTAAGTATAGTATGCTTATGTAAATATTTTTTCCATCTGTATTTCTACATTAAATTATGTTATTAAGACAATTGTATTGATAATACTGAATTATTTTATGTATGCATTTTACATAAAATAA
>JAPDSC010014607.1:34475-64298 GCA_026290005.1 Latrodectus geometricus | reverse complement strand
CTGAGCAAATACTATTTGTATATTTACAAAATTAATATATAATTTTCAATTATATATATTCAATATCTTTCAAGATATGGTTAATTGTGGTCATACAAGAGCAAGTTTTTTGGCTGTACACAATACTGTAAGAATAAACTGTCACTTAATGCAATTTTTAGGACTGGGCATTGTATGAAATTTGTAATTTTTATAGAACCTATTTATTTACTTCAATAAGTTTAAAGTTAGTATATTTTTTATATTTGGTACTATATATATATATAAGTGAAAATGTTTGTTAAAGAAAAAACAATTGTACTCACTGTTTATGCTGCTCACCTGATACAAAAGATGCTCATTTTTATAAACTGAAAGAGACCAATAAAATAGTTTTTAAAATGGAAGCTCATAAAATAGAAAAGTGTTAACACTTTAAACTTATTTTTTCACCAAATAATTCTTTTAGTATAATAATAATAATAATTCTTAAAGTATTAAAATAAAATTCATAAAAACAATTCTTACTTTCATTTTATTTTATTTTTTTTTCAAAAATTTTAAAAGTTTATTTTTTTTCACTATATTCTCAATCATTTAATAATTTAATATTCCTTATGCACAAATTACATACAAGTCCACATATAAAAATTTCTAAAATAAAATTTCAATATGCAGTAACTTTTTTTTTTTTTTTTTTTTTTTTTTTTTGAAGTTTAAGTTGTAAGGTACTTGGTACTTGACTGTCATAAGTTATGACGTTTTATTTATTTTTTTAAAATAACAATGATAGATAAAGCCTTTGTATGAAAATGACGATTCTTGAGTGCATGGACCCCAAGGTGATTCCAAGCCATGATTACTCCTTGTACGAGTACCTTACGATATTTGCACATGAAGCTATTATGTAAAAAAGTGCATAAAAATGAATTCGCCAAGAAAGATTTTTCAAAATTTTTAGTTTTTAAATGGAAATTAAATTATCATTGTCTTTATGGAACCATGTTAGAGACCAGTCACTATGTTCATAAAATCGTGAGTATTGATAAAGTAGATGTTCATAAAAATGAGCATTTTCTGTATATTTTCTTAAAATATGATAATTATTTTTATGAGTAAACCTCTTCTTAAGAATTAAGAGACATTTGTTCTTTTTTATTTTTTAGGCTATTTAAACCAAACACAAAAGGGAACTTTAAAATCACATCGGAAAAGGCCTTTGTAAGAGTCTTCAAGCATCACAAATGAATTGACTTCAGTAGCTACTACTGAAATCGTTTTTGTAAATTTTTTTGAGTTGTGTTTTAAAAAATAATTTAAATAAATCATTAAGTAATTTACTTATTGCAAAACTTATTACAACTAATATAAATATGATTAACTTTGTTAAAAGTTATCCATGCTGTGATATCATGTAAAATATGAAAATATAAAAAAGTTATTTAAGTCCTTTTCATATCTTTATTGAACATGTTTAAGATCACACTAAAATATTTAATTAAAAAAAAATATTTATAAAATATAAGAAATATTTCAAGAGTGAAATTATCAATAAGTAAATAACATATATTCTTTCAGAAATTAATTTTATATGGGAATAATCACATCAATAAATTATTTCACTTGATCACTTACATTTTTATTCAAAATAATTTCTTTTATTAAGAAATTTATCGGTTTTATTATGCTTTCTGTGATGTTTAAAATACTTTTCATTTAAAGTTGATACAAAACTGCTAAATAAGCATGCTGTAGAAATTTGTAAAATATTTGCTTATGTTAATTTCATAAAATTTGATAAATATCATTATATAAGATTAATTTGATTATGTTGAGTATATTAATGTGTTTCACATACACTAAAATTTTGCTCTGTTAATTTGTTTAATACAGAATTATCCAAAGTTAAAGTTCCTAAACTTTAGCTATGAACGACTTTTGAATTAAATTAATAGGCATCATTTAATTTTTTCAATATAATATAAATTAAAGTAGATGAATGAATTGTGAAATCATAGTTTTAATTTTATTTGTTTAGTATTTCACTTGCACAACTTTCTTAAAAATGCATTTAATTTATAGTTCGTTTCATGAGAAAATAATTTTTCAATAATATCCAGAAAGGCCATTTCAATCTTAATGTTATGAAAAATGTTTATAACATCGAGACTCTAGATTGCTGTTTTTGTTCATTTCTTGTTGCTTTACAAATTCAATTTCACTGGATTCTTTGCTTTTTTCTTAAATTACTTTGATTATCTTCATGTCAGTTTGTCTCCCTGTAACTGACATTTCAGTGACATTAATGCATATTCCAACTTTAGCAGTAATGTTAATAATGCTCTTTCTTTCAAGTGCTTCAATACAGCTTGAATTTCATTTTCTTACAAATTAATGTTATCCTTCTTTCAGTTAAAAATATACCTAAATGAAATTATTGAAAAAGGTGCTACTTATTTTCTAAAACCTTAAATTTTTTTGTTCTAGAAATCTAATCTATTCTTAAATACTTAACATCTCTCAAGCTATTGTAAAATCATATTTAGTTTAATTTTTTTCTCAATTCATAATAATTTTCTACACTCTTTTAAAATGTTTCATATTTTAAAGCTTCATTGTAGTAAGAGAATAAATGTTAGTTTTTAATGATTTTATTAAATAATTATTTCTTGCATGCTCTGTACAAGTAGACATTTGTCAAAAACAGCATTACCATATATTTTAAATAGTTTGTTAAATGCAACTTAAATTTAACGTAGCAACTATATATATTTTAAAAGTTTCTTAAATATTATGTATTTATGCATACAATTGAACAGCAGTTAAATATGAAATGGTTTTGGTCAAGCGTATTGATGAATCAGTTCTTAAAATTACTTAAATAACAGACAACCTCTTTTGGCAATTCCCAAAAGTTTCCTTATGCCACCCAAGTGTTGAAATCTTTACTGGAATGAAAAATGCCATATCACATACAAGAAACAAAACATTTTGGGAATATTCAGAAAGTAACCTCATTTTGGGAAATCATTATGCCTATTAGAGAGCAAAAGGAATAGCTCATCATATAAGTCAGAACAAATCTTAGTGTTGATATCTTCCTTCGATAACATCTTCAATGTCCAATAAATGGTTGAAGAGGAAAGTGAAAGCATGAAATTTTATTTATAGGGAATTCTTTATTCCTAATTTGAAGACTGGTCTGACTTGTACACTTCATTCACAGATATTGCTAATGTTCTCTGTGAAACATTTGCTAATGTTTCAAGCTTTGGCTCTTAATGTTCTACGTTTTTAAGGACCAAAAAGTCATGTTAATCAAACACCAATTCGTTTTCTCCATATAGTAAACTTGCCTTACAAATGTGTACTTCGGATGTCAAAATTTATGAAAATGCTAATCTTTGACCTGACAGAATCAGCTATATCAAGATTTAGGTCCAGACTTTTTTATTGGACTTAATCTGTTCCGATAATAAGTTATTTTTTAATAAGGTCTGGGTTAAAAATTATTTAATATATCTTTAGAGCGAAGTTATCATGATTCAAATCCTGAACCCATGTAAAGATCTTTCTGATTCCCTAAATCTCTGGTTCTGATCTCTATCAACCTATAGTTGTGACAGGTTGCTTATGTTAGACTTTCAAATGTATAATCTATGTTCGTTTCGTATATATCTTAAAAAAAAAATGAATTCATGTCTTTCGGAGTGGCTTCCATTAAGCAAGATCCAACTCTTGATAATATCACATATTTGGGAAGCCCAAATCTGCAATGCTTTTGTGCAAAAAATTCATTTGGTTTCTATTTTCTTCGACATATATACTTGGCGCTATGGAATTTTCCGGTGTTCATATAAAATTTTTTTTGCTCTCCCCTGTTTTTATAATTCGTATTGGAACATATACATCGTATTCTTTTATTCAATATGATAATGTCTTTAAGTATTCCTTTTAGTTCTCTGTAAGTTTACTTTAGATAAAACAAGTGTCATAATCTCAAAGTACCCTATTAATCTGATCGGTTTCCTTTCTTTCATCAGTTTTTTTCTTTCTTGTAGTGGTTACTTTGTAAAAGGTTAAAGACTCCCTTTGAAAACCTATAGCCGCCTTGTAGCTATAAGCTTCTCCTGGAAACAAAATCACCCACTAGTTTGCCATGCATGGATACTCGTGAGCCTGGAAAAGAGGCCCCTAAATGCCTGAATATTCTGTTACAAGTAAATGACAGATGCTCTGTGCCTCCTCAATATTATTCGACTTTTTGGATCAAGAGATCGGTGCATCTACTGGGTGACTCGTTATGAGTAAAAGTGGGAATACGATGAGCGTATAAGACTACTAGTACTGATTCTGCTGGTCTACATTCCCTTGCTGGACTCGGTGTTGTCAAATCCCAAATTTCCATATTTTACATTGGAATAATAAATTTTCTTTTCGCCCACGAGAACCATAAATATGCAATTTAAAGTCGAAATTTTTATCCAGCCGCAGCTAAAAAATTTAAGTCAAGTAATATATGCCTTTACAAGATTAACCCGAATTTCTGCTCAAAAATAAAAAAATATCTCCAATAAGTTCATTCAGCTAAACCGAAAGCTTTTAAACTAAAATCGTCAAAGGAGGGATCGTGTAAGTTTTGCCTATTCACTTATAAAACCTTAATATGATGCTGTCACTGTTTCTCTCGAACAATAATATATCATTCGAGGAAGACAGAAAACGTGTCTTTCAGCTCTGGGAAATGAAATTTTCAGTTTAAGAAATAACTTCCTTTGTTTATGAAAACTGAAATGTTTTGTGACCTCATTTGGTGATATCAAAACTAATTTCAGGTTATAACGTCGCATGGTTTGCACTTCAGAAAACCGTCCTGAAATCAGTTAATAAATTTGCGATGCGTGAGTTTAGTTGCTTTAAAAAAGGCGATTCTGAAGGTGTTTATATATTTACATCCAATAATTTACTCAATATTGTCCATACCCTCAATATAGGTTAGCTGCGAGAATTCACACTTTGCTCTTGATTACATTCTGCAGTTAGCTGACTACTGCATTTTTGCTGTTTCATGACTAATAGACACAATTCTTTGCGGGGAAGTGACATCTATTTTCTTGCCGTCAGATAGAACAATTTATCTTTGACAATTGTTTATCTGGTTTTTGGCGACAAGATAACTTACTTTCGCACACCCACAAAAGCTTTCTATTGTTTCTCCGTTTCATCTATCTTGCTATTAGTTCTCCGATTCTGCTAACGATGTTAAATTTATCAACAAGAAATAATATGCACAATAGCTATCATTTTCCTCTCATCGTCTTCCAGACTAGCGATTACAAAGTAGCACAACGTCTACTTGTACAGTCGGGCAGATTGGACATTAATTGACAGTTATTAATTATGAAGTGAACAACAACTGTCAATTATAATAATGCCGATGTAGCTGTTCGTAAAATTACTGAAACAGTTATAGGTGCAGATGAAATGGCTATTTCCAAAATGTCTTATACCACACGGGTTACAAACCATGATCGAATAAAGAATTCCAGAATACCTACTTGAACAGGAAATTATGGGAAAAATCAAAAGATACCTCACAACGGAGAATCTCATAACCTTTAAAAGTAATATCAATAGCTCGCATCAGTCAAGGAATCTTGGTTTTGCTACTTATCTTCAGTAATATTCAGTATTCTTGCCTTCGGTTTAACAGTTTATGCATTCGAATCCCACTTTAAGCCTGTACGTTTGTAGTCGTTCGAAATCCTTTAAATTGTATGACTCTGTGTAATTTGCTTTCATATGCAAAAAATGGCCGTTAAATGACAAACAAACCAGTCAACATCCAGTAAGTAGCTGTGGAAGAAAGTGAAGGCAATAAATGGAATTTATAAGGAATTCTCGATTTTAATAACTGGTGCTGTTTTATTCACTTCTGCTCGGACATCGTTAATTTCCAGGAAATTTCCTAATGTGTCAAATTCCGACTGTTATAGCCCTTGGTTTCTAAAGACAAAGTTGTGTTGAGCGCACAGCTATTCTTTTTTTACCGTAGACATACGTTATAACTGTGCATTTCAGATGCTGAATTGAAGAAATCATTTGAGCAAACCAGTAACGCCAGTGCTGGGCCAGATGGAATCAACTTAATTACTCAAGATTTAAGTCTAGATTGCTTATCAAACTTACTTTATTTGCTCAGTGCGATCGGCACTGAAAAATGAATTTCCATCTGTTTAGAGCAGGGGTTCTCCAAACAACGGCGCGGTAGTGTCATCAATCCAGCCCGCAACAGCGAGGCTTATTCTTGTTGTAATAAGTTGGGTTAAAAAAACACAAAATGATAATAACTCAGTTTTATTTACTTTCTAAGTAAAGTTTAATGACAAGCATAATATGCAGAAAATTTAGCTTAAGATTAACAACTAACAAATATTTGAAATGAATCCTACTGTAACCCTCGGTAATTAAGTTGGAGTTTTGAGTATCGTATATGTGTATATTGTGTGATGTTTGGAATATATATATCCTAAATCAAACACAATTTTTGTCCTTAAAATCCCTCAGGAGGGAAAAAGCTAAATTAACGCCAATGAAACCGCGGGGAATCCACTTGTAAAAAAATACTGATGAAATTTATGCAATGTGATTTTTCACTGACAATAGTTTGTAGTTATGGACCAATTTTACTTGTACCAATTATTAAAAGAGATTTAAGATGCTCATCGATTAACTAATATTTGTAAAAATCCTTTGTGTACTTTATTTTGGAGAATTTTTTCTCTCACAAGTAAATAATACCAAAAACAGCCCACGAGCAAATTTATGTAAATTATCAAATTGTATCAGTGGAAGACTCATAAAACTCCAACAAAGACGAGTTTTTGCTCTTAAGTGTATCATTGCATTGTAAATCAATAATTTCCATTTGAAGTTCCAGAGCTTGGATTTCAATGTTGGTACCAAAAGAATGTTGAAAAATCTTAATTTCATGTGTAATGACATCAAAGTCTGAGAAGCGAGTATCAAAATTTGTCTTCAAAACTTTGACGGGAAACTCAGTCTCAATAGTGCGGCTGAAAATATTTCATGTTTTAAAATTATTGAAACATTTTTTACGCTCTCGAGTAATTGTGATTGAAACATTATTTTTTTCTGCCGGATTGATTTGATATTAGTGTATAAATCAGGGAGAAGCTGGTTTTCTCCTCGTAATCTCAAATTTAGTTTGTTCATATGTTTTGTTAAAACGACATAGAAATGCTAACTTCCATAACCATTCATTATTTTGCAATTTTGTAAAAGGGCGATATTTTTCATTCAAAAAGATTTTGATAACAGTTTGAAGTTCCAAAAAGCGCTGCAGGACTTTTCTGCCCCTAAATCAGCGTGCGGCATTTATTTCTTATTAACTACGCTATGTTGATGGATCTGTTAAAACAATCTTACGTATATTGGACACTTCTTTATTCTGCTTTGAGGATACATTTTGACGTATTCCGTGCATATCACCTGTCTAGTCTATATATAATCTGTCAATAATTACATTTAAACCTGGGTAGAATATAGCTGCTTCAAGTCAACCCCTCGTCATTCATTACATTCCACGACATTTACATCTGCACTTAAGAGATTATAAAATGCTTGTCCATCCAGTATCCCACCTTTTCTCATCCGTTGTAAATCAGATATGGCTTTCTGAACTATGTTATGTTCGGTTTCAGACAGTTAACCAATTTTCTCATCCTCTTTGGTAAGATTCAACAGATACAGTTATTAACTTCTTTGAAACTTTCAGTATGGAAAATCAGATACATCAACCGTTTTTCAATAGATCTATTCCTCTCATCGAAATCGATACGCTTCATACATACCAGTATTCATGCTTCGAAATCTTCAAGGTATGTTTGCTCTACAGTTTTTTATTGTAATATCTCTTTTGGCTACAACCTTCATTTAACAAGCTTTATTTACACCGCTAACTTATAGTCATTATTTGTGCACTTCAGCACTTGAATATTGCTACGAATTTTAATATTTGTGTCTACATTGACAACTTGAGTGTTTGGAGAGCAGTAATTTTTCATATCCTGTTGTGTCAAGCATTTTTGGACAGTAGATTTGGTTTTCCTCTTCTTTTTTTACGAATACTTACACAATATTTAGAATATTTTACGCAAATTTTAGTTTATACACTTTTCGTTTGCGTATTTTTTATGTATTTTCTATTATTATCTGATTATTTTATGGTTGAAAAACTTGGATCGACTCTATTTTTGGAGAATCTGAATTGTGGAACTAACAACACAAACTCATAAATGTAATGAACAAAAATTTCGATTCTAAAATAGAAATTAAAAGAAAAAAAAATTGTATGCCTAATATAGCTTCCGATATTGCATGCATTTGAGTGTAATCAATACTTTCAAATAAAAATATTGCAAGATACTTTTGGAAAGAGTGATCTTGGCTTTGAATCGCCTTTTGAAATTGGCATTCTAGGCGAAATGTTCTTTCTTGGAACAGAAAAAAATTATAAAGTCATCTTGACCTGCGTGTGCTGAATGATTCATTGTAACTAAAGAAAGCAAAAATATAGGACGACTTCAATGAAGATAAGCTATTCATCCATGACAAGAAACTTACTGCTCCTCGAACTTTCACTTCAGTAATTTTTGAATGAATTCAGATGTAATTTGTTCGTAAGCATTATCAGATAATTAAATAATAGAGAAATAAAATGAGAATGAAGAACTTCTTTCAGATTTTAAATATGAAGAAAACAACTTAATGCAACTACTATCTGCAAAACAATTAGATGAATAGCTAACGGTACAAAAATGTGATTTTGAACAAAATAAAAATTATAACTATTTATTAGTAACTTTTATATAAATATTGAAGTTAACAGCTTTAATGAAATACTTCATTAAAAGTTATCTGTGTTGCCGGTAATAATAAATTGAAATAAAATCGTAAGAAAATGTTCCGAATCAGTTTTTATGAGGTGATGAAAAGAAATGTTGCTTCATAAATCGGGAAGATTCTTATGAAATTTGGGCTAACTTTGCCAGAAATTAAGAGAATAAATTACATTAACACGTAAATGACATTCAAAAAATGGATCTAGACCTCATTTGTGATAAAAACTGCTGACGATAATGAGAATAATATCAACTAACATTCATAATTTTCAATCGAACTTCATTCAAGATTTACTAGATAAGCAAAAAACACCAAACTCCTTGAAGGTATTTCGTAAGAGAACATAATATTCTCTGTAAGATTATACGGAAATTGTATATTCTTAAAGGATACACGAACACACAAGGGGATACTTACATCACTGTCTTTGCATTGGAGACTGCTATAATTAATATTTATTCTTATTGATCTGAGTTCGCCTACTTTTAATTTCATTGTAAATATTATTTATAACTATTCAAAGAAGTTGAGTCGAGCTGGTAGTCGAATAGTTAGAGCATTCTTGCCTTCAGTTCAATAGTTCGTAGCTTCGAATCTCACTTTAAGTTTGTAGTGATTTGGAATCCATTTTAAACCATAAGTCCCGGTCAAATTAGTCTTCGTGAGCAAAAAACGATGGTTGAAAAACAAATCATTCAAACCAATCAAAGAAATTGGTTCAGCCAGAAGCTTAACATATCATTTCAAAAGTTCCCGGGTTATCTTTCATAGTCAGGGTGACTTGGCACCAAGTTATTTTCGTTTTTGTGCCATGAACATTCTATTTGTAAATAAGGGCAGAGTTTAAATGCCGTAGAATTAAGCCGATGTATGCAAAAAAAAATCTTTTTACTGTAAATTGAGCATTGCAAAAAGATTTATATTATTCTTTTAGAAAAAATTCATTAAGATTTCTCTTACGGATAAAAAGACATTCATTAGGCAACAATAAGGACCACCTTGACTATTTATCAGTTCTGACAGAGAGATAAAATAGAAAACTGACAATTTTTATTTAGGAAGGTTTATAAAAATTGTGAAACATAATTACATATAGTTCACGGTTTCCAATTCTTAAAAATGCCTATGCAAGCCATTAAAGTAATACGACCGAAATTACACATTTGACAGTGCATTCTCACCACCAAACGAAAAAGGCGCTGAACTAACTGCCATAATACAAAACCAACATAAAACAAGAAAAATAAACCGATGATATCTTGATTTGCATCGGAAGTTCTCACGTCTAGGCAAGTACACCATTAAAAATAATGAAATAAAGAATTATTTAAAGAAAAATAGTTGTAAAATGTTTGCGATTATTTTGTAAATATGTTAATTATTCCGTAGCAACCCCTAGGAAGACCAATAATAATACGAAATGTAGGTTTTAATTTGAACCTAAAAAACAAAACTAATGAAAGTCATTTTCTCAAACAAACTTAATAAATTTCGTATGAGTTTTGTCTTTACTGTGAAGTTTTCTAATTGAAATGAAATATTCATTTTCTTAGTGATATCGCGACATTGAAACTTTTTCTGATTATTATTATTATTTTTTTTTTTTCCTACTTCCTTGCCTGTCCATATTTTTTTCCTGAAATTTAGACTATTAGCCAGTTTATTCGATATTATTAAGGCATTTAGTTGTTAGTTTTTAGTGTTCTAAGTAGTATATTTATACAAGCACACTAATTATTTTTAATTCATGAAATCATTTTCTATAGTTTAAAAAACTAGATATATCTTTTTACAAGAAATTATCATTTAGACCAAATATTAACATTTTATAATGAATTATTAAAATGAAATGTGTTTCATATTTACTGTTTTAATTCTTCTGATAATTTCAACATAAAGAAATGCTTTTCCAATGAACTTTATTTTCAAGTTTTCAATAAATTTTTCTAATAATTTATATTTTTTTTCAGAATTTTTTTACCAATCGAGTTAATCTTGAAATTCTTCACTAATTTCAAAACACTTAGAAATATATTTATGAATCCTCATTAGCCTTTTCTATTCCATAATCATAGTATTTATCATCTATTAATTCCTTAAAAATGAATTTGTATTGACCTATGTTTATAATTTTTACATCCTTATCTGGTAATTCGCCATGACATTTGCTAAGATACAATTTTTCTCATTGTTATCATCTACTTCTTATCTTGCTATTATAGAATTAACAGATTTTGTATTTATTTTTCTTAAAAATATCAAATCATATGACCCTTTTTTAACTCTTTCAATTTACAAACTTTTTTAGATGATTAAACTCTTCCATTTATTAGAAAATATTTTAGTATTTTATCTAGTATAATCTAGTATTTTTTCTAAATTCGTCATTCGTCTAAGAATTTTAAGCTTGTTTTTTTTTTTTTTTTTTTTTTTTTTTTTTTTTTACTATCTTCAATAGTATCAATAGCACTGATTGAATTTTTAGTTGTTTTAAATGTAAATCAGTTAAATATAAAAGATCAGGAATTCATATTCTTCATTTGAAATAAATCATCACAAAACTTATTTCTTTTACATTTTTTCACCTAATGAACTTTCAAAATAAATTTTATTACTGATAATAAATCTAAACATATTAAAAGGTTCCATTTAATAATTATTTTCTAAAGGTGATAGCCTTTCGGCTACCAACAGAATTAAGTTTTTTGAAATAGCATATAAAACTCCTAATCCATTCAATTTAATACTTTTAATTTTCTTCTTTTTCAATTAATTCAATCATTCTTTGAAAACTTTCTGATAAAAGATTTTCAGTATGTTCAAATATATATTTTATATGCTAATCATGCAATTCTTTACAAAGATAAGTTAAATAGAAAGTTTCTTCAGAATTTGTAAAATTTAAAGCTCTAATACCATTTAAATACTCATCAATTTATTTTTTTTTCTATGAAAGTTTTATAATACAAACATCTATACATTGAACTATAAATCAAGTCCTTTTACTGTAACACATTTAGGAATTCCCCATTCATTAAAGGTTCCCAAACTTATTATTCTATCATATAATCGAAGTTTTTAATAATCTTTTACTTCATCATTACTGATCCATAAAGTTTTTTTTTATCATGGTATCTTTTAAATCTCTTAGACAATCTGAATTTCTCTACGAACGATTACTCTTTCGTTCGTAAAGTAAATACAGATTGGGTGTAAATACAAAAATAATTGGATGTAAATACAAGTATAATTAGGTGCAAATACAAAATTCGTTTCATCAATTTCCAACTTATCTTTATTATTGTTTTATTAGAAAATTTTTATGGTAAACTTCATTCAAATTGAATTATTTTTAAACTTATTTTTATAATAAACTTGTATGAATTCCCTATTCTATTATAAATCTTTTGCTGATAAAGCTGTCTTGTTTAATTGAATTAAATGCAATTCATGTTTCATACTCCAAATTAAAATCATTGTACTGTACATCTTGTTTTATTCAACAAACAGTCCTTATAATCTTCAAATGATATTCTGTTTTGAACGACTCATTTTTTAACTCCTTTTGATTTTTCTGATATTTTATCTTCAGTTCTAATAGCATAGATTTTACTTCTTTAACTTACAAATTCTTTAATAATCTCACCACTATTTTCATTTTACCCAATATTTTTCTATTACATCTAGACAAATTATATGGATTATTTTCTTGATAATCAGATGTTAATCAATCTCGGATTCCATAGCTTCATAAAAATCCAATTTCATTGTTTAATAAAATGATGTTCTTTTAATTACACAGCCAAAAATATCCTTAGAATTTTTTATCTTTCTAGAAGTATATTTCTGAGCTTAGCATTGTCACTTTAAATTTGTGGACTAAATCCACTCAAAAAATGGATAAGTTTTTAGATTACATTTAGTATCAATATTAATTTACTTAATTTATTCATTAAGTGCATTGTCAAATCCGCCACTTTTATGTTTGATACGAAAATAATTTTTGCGGCAATTATGTGTTATTATAAATTGAATTATTTGAAATTTTTTATTATCAAAGGTTTACTAATTTACTCTTTTGTCTGATGAGATCTTATATATGGCTGAATTGTTTCGTTTTATTTATTTAAAAAGTTGATTTTAATTTTTAACTCATTAATTGTTTTCCTTACATTGATAGTTTTAGCGATAAATTTATTTTAATGAAGACATTTCACTAATTACACAGATAACTGTGTATATTAAATTTCTGCAGTTTTATCTTAATATTTTTAAGTATTTTATATTTTAAAAAAATATTTGTATTAAATATTGTTAAGAGATGTGCAAAAGTCTCTAAATTTAACTGCCTGATAGCGGAATAATTTTCCTCTAAGAAAAATTCAAATGAGGATTTTTTAGCATTAATTTATCATGCAAACGACCTGTTCATAAAAAATTATGTTTTTATACTAATCATCACATCTATATATTAATAGTGAAAGAGAAGCAGAAACGAGTGTTAACCTCTAAAAAAACTATTTTAAATTAAGCTTTTGATTTTTTTTCAATACGAATTTCTCATAAAATTCAGTTTTCGATTCTCTCGAAATTAATAATTTCTAACTTCCTACTGTTGTGTGCTCATCTATTTAAATTTTATCATATAGAAGCTAATTTATTTAGGTTTATTTCTCGTAACAATTTTTGTTTCATATAAATCATCGAAGTGTAATTTATTTTTCTGAAATTGAGTATTTTAAAGTAATTATATTTAAGTGCTTTGAAATTTAAAATCATCTGCATATTAAAACCCTGAATATAATAACAGTTTCATTTATATGCATCATTTTATTCATATTTAAAAAATAATATGTGAATTAAATGTTTTGTTGTTTGTTAGCAGTTGAATTAATATTTTCTACAAATTGACTGTCCGTTATTCCTATTGTTCCATCAAATAAACATGTTCATAGGTAGTGTTGATTATTTTTAATTCAATGTTATTATATTGTTATGATGATTTTTTCCCAATTTTATTTATTTTCTCACATTTAAAATTTTTACTTCTTAAAATATTTTTGTTGGTATTGTGCTTAAATTTTATGGAAATTAATGCTCCATAATTAATATTCTTTATAATATAGTTGAACTAAATTATATTACTAAAAGAAATATATTCATGCAGTCAATAGTGAGATAGAAGCTACATGAAAAATCTTACATAATTTTGATAGAAAGTGGGATTTGCTTAATTTTGCTAACATGTATTTGAGCTAATTTTTTGTAAATTCCTTTGTAATACAATTTACAAAAAATTTGTGTAATACAAAAATTTGCTTGCACACTTATGTACCTATTAGTTTTGTGTGTGACTTCAGTGGAGGTGAATTTTGTAATGTGGCCACACTAGAATATAGTTATTATGCTTTCTTTTCTATCTCCACATATTATATATTGTTGCTATACAATTAAAAAATTTGTATAGCAACAAGCAGGTATAGTAGGAGTAGTTTTCAAGACATGTATTCGAATTTCAAAAAACAATGCTGTATGCCAATAAAACACAAAATATCGCGAAAATTTATGGCTCCTAGAGAAGATAACAAAAATAGACGAAATCTTGAAACACGAACATAAACAGGAACTTTGTAGCGATGTAACAAAAGTAGATGTAAATTCTCTAAATTTTGTTTTGCTAAATTTTGTCTCTAAAAATTTCATTGATTAAAAATTATTTAAAATCTGCCATACCTTACCTCACAGGGAATAACAAATCTAGCAATTTCAATAATCTTAGGGATAGAAATTAACATGAGGAATACATTAGAGAATTCAAGGCTGAAAAATGTCAGAAAATTAAATCTTAATCCAGTCAGGCATTTTCCTTCGAATCCAACTAAAATAAAATAGTATCAGAGTAAAACCAGATATTTTTATTTAACTGCGAAAGTCGGGGGTGATAAATTTACGGTTTACCCATGGAGTAGAAAGCCACTTTATGCCGCTGTTTTAGCAGTCCTGGAACAGAACTTATTTATTCATTTTTTATTAAACTTGATAATTCTCAGAAACAGGCTGCAACTAACATTAAAATACTAAATTACATTGATTAAAAAATTTGTGTCTCTAAATACGAAACAATATTAAGGCATTTTAGATCCAGAAAAAAAAATGCATTATTTTGCTTTGACTTCATTTTAATGGTCAAATTTTATGAAGCTGCACTTTTGCTTTGTGTGTCAAATTTTGTATCTACATTAATATAATTTATTTCACTCCACTTAATAACATGAAAAATTATTTTATAAAAAAATATTTATTAAACGAGACATAAAATATTATTTCTTTAAAATTCCGGGAAATTATAGATTTTCATTTATGAATAAGTCTTACAAATTTCTCCACATATTTCATTCGATGAAAAGGGAGTAAAAATTTCAGTTTGATAAAAGGAATTTGCAAAAAATTTACTGACAAGAACGTATGGGTCTTGTCGGTAAATATAATTTTCTGTAAATATGTATATATATTTCTTATTTTAATTATATAGTTATTTATTGTGTTTTTGTACACACACATCGACTTTATAAATGATAATTTTAAATGTAAAATTATTTTAATCATTCTTAAAAAAATAATTATATTTGAAATCCGCTACCGTTTTATCGTCGTCTCAGGCGTGGCTGAGTGGTTACTGCGTATCTCTATGGTGGCGGTTTTACTCGCCAGATCGCCGTTTGTTAACCCGTTCAGTGCGCATGTGTTATACTTTCAATTCACTCTTCCGGGAAATTCCCCGCTATTGACGTCAGCTCGCAGCTGATCGCATAAGTTTCAGTTTGAAAATTGTGACGAAGTGTATGACGATCTTTCTCAGAGTAGGTATAAATTATTGTCTTAGTAGTTTTTTAATAATTATGTTTTAGTTCAATTCAAATTGACTATAACTTGAATATATAAGTATAGAATATGTTGTTTTGAATTAGTAAGTAATAAAAATTTAATCTTTTATAATTAAAATGCTTTGTTTTTAAAAAGCAGTTAACAATAAATAAACAAAGTTACATTCTAAATCAATCAACTCAGATCTTGTATCATTTGAATTTTTTGTATAAGTTTTGATAGTTTATAAGTTTTGATTTATATATGCTGATTGATTCTATTAAAATGTCCAGGGATAATTTTCAGACATTCAGATTATTTAGTAGAAATTAATTTATTATGATTTTGTTACATCAAAAAGATTTGAAAAATTGCCGACAGAAACTGAATTTATGCTAGATTTGTTTGAAATATAAGACAATTTATTTGTATATAAAAGCTCAATGCATTAGATTTTAATTTATTGTCTTAATTGCATTGAGTAATGGTGTCTAAAAAATTATCGTGATAAACAAATTCTTATTATTACCTTTGAACATTTGAAAGCACTGAAAAATTTGCATTCACTGTTACCAAGGTAACTTTTAGTGTTCTAAAAATAATGTCATTTATCAATAATGCATTCCCACCCCCATCTAATTCATAATTTATACCATAATTCTATTTTCTTGGCCATACATTTTCAATACATTTCATAAGCTATTTGTAATTGTGGTTGCTTTTAATAATATTCTTCAAAGTTAGAAAATTTTTTACTTTACTTTACTATTTATAAAAATGTATTATATCTATCCATATTATTTCTCAAAAATATTTTCCTAATAATAATAATAATCAACTAGCATGCAAATTAGTGAATATCAAAATTGTTCTTATATTATGAGGTGTCCATTTACAGAATTCTTTTTTAATTGAATGTTACTTTCATTATTACAACTCTTAAAAGTCTATAAATTGATATTAAGGTGTATCTATAATTATATAATAAATATAGACTTAATTTTGTTATACAATTTAAATATTCATTTATCACCAAATAAAATCATAACACTGAAAAAATATTAGCTAACAAATTCCAAGATAAATAAAATTGTTTGGTAAAGTATAATATATTTATTTATAGTATTCTGATCTATATGTATCACAATATATTTATAAAATTTTAGCATATTATAAAGCTATAGGTGTTTGCTGGTTTTTATCCAGCACAATTTTTTTACCTATTAATTTATTAAGAATTTATGAACAATATGATGCATATCATAGATTTTGTGTAATTGTATGGCAATGTATCCTATTTATACTGAGCTAAATGGTTAGAGCTCTGACTTCAAGTTCAACAATTTGTGAGTTTGATTCACAACTTAGTTAAATGATGTTTGTAGTTCTTAATAGTCTTTAAATGTAGATCCTAGTCTAATTATACTTTGTATAAACAAAGCAATTAGATTGGCAAACAACCAAATTTATTTTTACTGATAATTAATCAATTAATTAATGATATTTTATTTATGTTTAACAGATATTTAGTTATGTCCTTTTTGACTGATAGCAGTATTGTAAAATTTTAAGTTTGTATAAATTGCTCTTGGAATATATATATATATATATATATATATATATATATATATATATTACCTCTTTAGTAAATTTTGAAAAGTGTTAAGATTATTGATAATTTCAAAGGAGATCTTGCACAAGATATCAAACTTATTTTTAAAATTTTAATCTCCCTGTAAAAATGCTTCAAAAATACCTTTGACTGAATTGTTGTATTAAGTTTGTTATGATCAGTAGCTTAATCATAAAATTTGCATTAAATGTCAAATCAAATTGAAATTTATATTTAACTATTATTTACCATGTACACTTATTACTGTACTGTAAAGCTTTATTGATATTCTATCGGAGATTAATTTTGACATAGAATTAAAACTAATACATGATTTCAGCAATTTTAAAAATATATAAGCACTAGCTGTTTACAAGATAGGAATGTTGTCTATTAAAAATACATTTTTTCCTAATTCCTAACTTTATAAAAACTAATAATATTGAGTATTATATAGAAAGTCAGTTATATATGATTTGTTATCCAGCACAAATTTACCCTTTCTTGATTTATTATTTATGTTATTTTGTTTCTTGATTTATTATTTATATCTAATTGAGTATACTCAGATTAGTATTTTAGGTCTGATAATTTTTTTCTTCCTGAAAGATTTCAAAAATAGTATGCCAAATTTATATATCATAAAGCAGGAAGAGCTTAAAAAAATTATTAAACACTTACTCTTAATAGATGTGTGTGTAAAAAGATGAAATTTAAAAAAACATCCATTTCCCAATATTCAAAGGTAGTTGGTATTACAATCAAGTGCTGTCTTGCCATTCTTATACTACAATGTTATCCACATTGATAAGTCTTGTATTTAATTTTGTGAGGCTTTTTATTATGTACTCTATATTTTAACTTTTTTCAAGAACTTTTATAAACATGCACTATATTCATATATTGAAAGAGAAAACATGAAAAGTTATTTAGTACTCATCTTAACAGACAGGCATGTGAAAAACAGTAGTATAATATCCATCTCCTGTTATTAAACAGTGGCTGATATTCAATAAGACCACCCATTCTCAAGAGTAGATTGCTACCATTAGCTCACAATAAGCTGTGGTATTTAATATTGTACATAAATGGAACTTAAATTGGATTTTATATCTAACAATGACATTGGTTTCATAAATGTATTCAGCTCATATTTATCGGCAATTTTTTTCTCTTGGTGAATCAAACGAAGCAAAACTTTATGTATATAGTAATGGTATTACTTTTTTTTCATTTATTATTATTATTCTCATAATACTTTAGTTAATGAAAACAAACCCAGTTCAAAGATTATCAATTGCATAAATTTATTGAATCGAAAATTTTAATGCATAAGAAAAAGTTTGTTTTATTAAAAATTAGTTTCAATTCATTAAATATAGAAACATTTATATTAAGCAATTAAAAATAGATTCAAATTGTGAGACTGAAACATAATATGGGAATATTCTTAATCGATGAACGCCGACACCTGTTGCCAAGATTTTTGCCAAGCCTGATTGCCAAAGAGCGATAATGATTTAAATATGGTTCTTATAATGTCATTGGTGAAATATTATTTTCACATCATAGTCACTTGATTTTTACACATTGCTCTTGCGTTACTGCCGATCACATTCGCCGCGTGCGGTAGTATTTCCGAATTGCTACCCATTTTGCTTATATTTTGCTATTTCGCTCACTTTGGCAAACCTTTCGAAATTTGGCAATGGTCGTGGTCAATGACGTCAGAATGTATAGAGAAGTAGTTTGACACGAATGAAATGTTAAGTTAGGCTGGATGGAAAACGAATACTTAAATCTTTTTAAAATATAAAAACAAATATATGGCATAACATTTAAAAGCGCTCATTATAATAATTATTTTCATTTTTAATAATTAAGATAAAATATATTTTATTAATAAGTTATTCAAATGATGTGTTTAGAAGTGCAATATTTAATAACAGAATGATAATTAGAATTTATCGTTACTTAGTACGGAATTATATCTTTAGTCAAAGTAAATACTTAGTCTAACAACTTTTAATATATTTCTACTTTTATAACTCATAAATTTAAATTTTGAAAATCTTGTTAATAATTTGTTTTAAATGTCTTTATTTTATCGATTTTATATGTCATTCATTTCATATATTCTTCACATATTTCTCTAATTCGTAGAATTTAAATTTGGTATATTATTTCAAATCACTAAAAAAAGTGAATTTAAACATTTATTTCTATCATAAGCTAAAAATTTCAAAAAAAATTTTATGTTTGAAGTAAATATTTTCAAATTTGTACTTACGCAAAGGATGACAAATTCTTTCATATTCATTTATTTATTTCAATAATCAACTTTTTATTGATTAGAAATTAAATTTTTTATTACTCCACCACACAATTATAAGAATGATAGTAATGTCATCAATAATCTTTCTGCTAAAAAAATAGTAATTTCAAATATTGTTTCTACATTCATATTCTTCACATGTATATTTTGACTGGAGTAAGGTAGATTTTGAAGTCCTATATCTGATTCAATTTTCTAATGGAAGAGTTAAGTTAATTTAATTTAGTTATCTACTGGGCCATAGTTAATGATTTAACTACTTATTTATATCTTTAGACAGTATTATAATGTTAGACAGTATTATTATAAAATTGCTTGTAAATATTTTTATATCTGGAAATTAAAATTTATTTTATTTTTTCTTTATTTTTAAATTGATATAAGAAAATATTTCATAATATATGATATATATCATGAAATGTATGTCATGACAGAATAGTTAAAAGCAATGGTAAATACTTCAGGACCTAAAAATATTGATGAACATGGATTCATTTTTAGGACTAATTAAATACTTTTCAAATTTGCTTTAACATTTAGATAAATTTTTTTGTTTTTGTCTAAACAATAGTTGAATCTCAAAGGTATCGGTTGTTGTATAAATTAAACAAAGTTAACAAATAACACTATTACTTATTCATCTAAACACCTTAAAATATTTGTGTTTATTATATTCTAAATTGGTTAAAAATTCAGATACTTTAGGTTTATAGTTTTTTTGTTTCCCACAAACATATTTCATTTTAAATCTTAAAAAAATAGCAAAAGATTATTTGCTGTAGAAATGAATTGAAAAATTTTATTCTAGACAATTTCATGTCATAAATTTTTCTGTTGGTGGGACTGTTTTCTATCCCCATTTACAATTTTTACACAAAATATATTGAATTCATAAAATAAAATTACAATATTAAGATAATTTGCTGGACAATTTGCCATTACAAACCATAGTAAATACTCTATGCAATTTTAAAAAATTTGGAATTCTTAAAAACATGGATTTTTTTTAACTAAAAAGTTATTTAACTAACATTTAAAAAAATAAGTAATAAAATAAGAACAAATTTTAACATTTTTAAAACAAGTATCATACATACAATATTAGAAAATTGATAAATAATTTAGACATATACTTGAGTGGTATAAGAGAAATTTGAAATGAATAAAATATTTAAAATTTCTCTTATTAATGTCTTCCTGGTTAGGTCATTTATAAATACTTGTATTGCAGACTAAAGATATACCCAGTTGAAATACTGATTTCCCCAAGTCTGGAAAATTTCTATTAAAGTATCACCAGATGTATGAAAAATTTTCATGTATTATGAATTGATCTTTGTACTCAAAATTTCTTAAGAGAATGTGGAAAAACTTTCATATAAAAATCGTAAATTTATAGAAAAATTTTCATTATTCTGTTCTTATATCTGAAATAAAATTTTGCTGAAAAGTATAATAATTAATTTGTATATATTTAAAATTTAAATATTTCTCTGTAGCATAAATGGGATTTTAACTGATCCCTAACACTCTATTATTAAAATACCTTTTGAAGTGAGTTAAAATTATTTTCTACATCAAGCATTTTAATTTAGCTCTTAAATACTAAGTGAAATTCACTTATTTTGTAAAACAATTCAGAATTTAATAGTTTCTTTGATTAAATTCAATGTAGGTCTAATTTCTTTAAAAAATAATAATAAATTACTAAGATTTCTTAATATTATTCTTGTGTTATATAAAAGAAAATTCATATTTAACAAAAAATGTAATATAAATTGTATAATAAAATGACGTTCATAGCAGAATAGAAGTAAAGACAAAAATGTCATTTTTATTTGCAAATATTTTCAATCATATGACATATTTTAAAAAACAGAATTAATTTTTAAATTAACGTATCAAAGAATAGTTTGATTCATTCTTAGCACCGTAATAAATACTGCTGTTTTATTTTAGTTTCAATATTATGTTTATCAAAAAAAAAAAAAAAAAAATGCTGATGAACAAAAAAGTGCTATTTTGAAAATAAACCATATTTTTTTTTAAACAATTACATGAGAATGTAGAAAGAATGGTGGAGCTAATGACGTAAGTGTTTTGCTCTACTCCCTACAGTAGTGCATAGATAATTTTAACAAAAAGAAAAAAACCATAAGCCTCATTGTTGAAATAAAAGGAATTTCAAAGTGTTATGTTGCATTTTTTAAAAGTAATATCACGGCATAAGCCACTGTATAAGCAGTTCATATTACTGTTATTTACATTCTACATTAATTACAAACACTAATCGCAAATTTTTATATGAAACAGTTTTTATTTTGAATTAGCCAGAAAAAGACTTCTTGATATCAATTTAATTTCATTCTGTGCTATTTTCAATTTTACCCAGACATATATATATATATTATATATATTTATACATATATATATATATGTATGTATGTATGTATGTATGTATGTATGTATGTATGTATGTAGTACTTTTATCTATATATAATTTTATAAATTGCCCAAGTTGGTAATATATATATATATATATATATATATATATATATATATATATATATATATATATATATATATATATATTATATATATGTCTCCATTAATAAGGAAAAATAGCTGAACTGATGATAAGAAAATGATGATTAATGATCGTATAAATTTTTCTTTTCACAGAAGATATTTTACTTTATTGTGGGATAATGATAATAAAAGTTTAATGTTCTGGAATTTTTTATTTGATGTTTTATATTTCTTTTAAATATGGATGTAAAATTTTATTTTGTTTACAATAACACACAATAAAAAATATCACTCACAACAAAAAAAAATATTTATATAATTCAAGAATAGCTAAAGAATTTTTTTAAACTAGTTATTTTAGCAAAAATGTTTATTTTATAGATTTTTGTATTTGATATTTCATCATTTAAAATTTATTAATAGGATTTTTTTACAAAAAAAAGCCATAAAAATGTTTGAGACTTTATCAATAAAAATAATTATAAATTGTTTTTAAAGCTCTTTTATAAAAATTTTTTTATTTATTGCTTTAAATAAAAAAGTTTTTCTGATATTCTATTTATCCGTAGTGATATTCCACAGTAATTTAGAACTCAACTAGACTACTCTATCCATTGTGTACTTAAAAAAACTATCTTGAACAACACACAAACCTTCGAGTCATCTTGATGCCACTCTCTTTAACAAAGAAAGAATCCACTTTAAATTATTGATCTTTGTTTAGTTTTTTCTTATAAAAAGTTGTTATTAAAAAATTTAGGTATGGTAAAAACAGGTTTAATGTCATGATTTACTTTCTTTTAAATCTGAAAACACCAAAATAGAATTTAAAAAAATGTATTTTTAAAATAAAACTACTGATTGTGTCATCCATTTCATTAAATTCTTGAAAAAAAAAATCATGCCTGAGAATAAAACACTTAATTTTTTTATATTTTTTTACTTTTGAATAATATAAATAAAAGTGTGTCTTTTCTTGAAAAAATGTTTAATTTCTTGTCAATATAATATTTTACTATGATAGTTAATCTCACTTGTTGAAAAACGTTTGTAGCAACACTTGTACATGTAAACATTGTGTTTAAAGTCAATAAAAACATTTCAGTTTAGTATCCTTCATAACTCTTAAAGAATTATACAAAATAAAGTTTAATGTTTTACATACAGTTAAATGATAATGGATTTTTTTTATCAATGAAATACATTATTATTTTTCCTTTATCAATTGAGCATTTATTATTCTTTATTTTAATTTAAATATACTTTATATATTGTTTTCTAAAAAATATTTTGATAATTCTTCAAGCTGTGTTTTTATACTGCATTTTTTCTATAAATTTATAACAATGTTTGACAAAATATTTCTTTTTTTCAGACTGTAGACAATGAATTGTATCATTTGTGATAAAGTATTTTCTGGCATAGAAAACTTCAAGCAACATGAAGCTAGCACTAAACATAAGAGAAAAGTGCAGATGCACAAAATGTTGAATCCAGATTCTAATAATGTTGCAGAAATGATGGGAAATCAGACTATTTCATGTGATCCATGTTCAAAAACATTTATCAATATATTAGAATTTCAGAATCATTCTATAAGTGAGGAACATGCCAGAATGGTTTTAAAGAAAAGTTCAGAAACGAATTCAACTAATAATGTATCGCCTGTGTCTGCTGTTGAGGCTGATAGCACACATAATCTGAGGGAGCAAATTTCAGAGCTTACTATGGAGCCTAATTTGCTTTCTAATTTTTCTAAATGCGATATTTGCTGTAATATATTTTCAGGTCCTGAACCATATTTGCAGCATATTGCAAGTGCTTCCCACAAGAAGAAAGCTCTTGCAGCAAGTTCTACTATTCAAAATGATGTATCCCCAAATAGCTATAATTTAGAGTGTAAAATGTGTGATAAAGTTTTTTCAGGTCCAGAATCTTATCAACAACACTTAGATAGTGCTAAACACAAGAAAAAGATGGGTTCATCATGTTCAAAAGAAGTGTTACCTTTTGCTAACTCCACTTGTAATATTTGTGATGAACATTTTAATGATTCTGAATCTTATCAACAACATGTCAACACTGATAGTCATAAGAATAAAGTAAAGGCCACGTCAAATGTAAGATCTAATCAATTGGGTAGTTTGAATTGTGATGTTTGTGATAAACAGTTTACTGGACCTGTGCCTTATGAGCAACATTTAATAAGTGAAGTACATAAGAAAAAAGTGAATGCTAAATGTTTATTAAAACAAATCACTGAAGGAATTGCAACCACTCTATCAAATCCTGTATTGTCAAATTATTGTGAATTGTGTAAAAAGCAATGTGCAGATGCAGCCTCATATCAAGAACATATGTCTACTTTGCACCATACTAGAAAATTTGTGGATGCTGCAGTGGAATCTAAGAAAAAAGAAATACAGAACTTGTTTTCACCTCAAGGATCTGATGAATCAGTTGTGCAAGCATGTCATGAGTCATCAACTATAGATAAAAATACTTGTCAGAATAATGTCAGTCCTTCAGCTTTGGATGGTTACATGAACAGGGTTTCATTTGATAAATCTTATAATATTACTATTTTTCATGTTGATGAAAAAATAGATTTTGATAAGAAAGTGAATAATTTCAATTACAATGAAATGAATATTGTTTCTGATGATGATGATGATCAAAATGATGAAGTAATGTATGAAGAGTGTCCTAGTCCTTAATTATTTCAATATTCCTATTTTATGTGATAGCATAAGCTGTTAAGTTGATGTCATAAATAATAATTTATTTCTTTTGTTATTTATTATGTTTTATAAGTGCCAATTTCACTTTATGAAATTAATTTTAATTAAAATACTTTTTAAATTGCATATTTTAATTAACACATTAATTTAATTGAATGTAACATGTTATATTTTATGTTTTCTGATTTAATTTCATTTTAAATTATTTTATAAACCATTGCATCATAGTTTGATGAGCTAAAATTTTCAAAGATAAAAGTTTTAAAACCTATTTTGATTAATACATTTATATTGCTTATTTTAATAGATAAAAATTTTATCACATTTGATTGTTACTAACAATTTTTATTAAAATTATTTCAGTCTTTAAATTCAAAATTTTCTTATTTAAATATATTTTATAGTTTAATGATATAAATAATATAAATATTTGTTATGTATGTTAAGTTGCAATTTATTAATTCAATAAAAATTTTTATATATAGTTTTCATATTCTCTATTGAGTCCATTTTAAGATTATTCACTTGCTGTGTGTCATACCATTAGATGAAATTTAAATAGGCATGATCTCTTTATTAAATATTATTTACAATACTTAATAAAATTCATGTTAAAAAAAATAATAAACATTTAGAAGGTATCTCGTTGGAAAGTATATTTCCTTTATTTAATATAAATTTATTTCTGTTTACTAATTTTTGATAAAAAGCTTAATAGTTTTGGAAAGAAATTTGTTAAGTAGGTAATGTGTGCATATAATGACAATTACACCTTATAGTTTTATTGCAAAAAGGTAATTAATTCTATCAATTAAATTCATATTGAAATCACTTAAAAGTTATTAACATTTATGTATTATATTATTAATGAGAATTACACAACTGAAGTGTAAAACTGTTGAAATTTGTTTGTGAAAACTACAGCAATTTAGGCTGTATAAACTTACATTGTAGAATGTTATCCATTACCCTATCAGTTAAGAAATAATAAGGATATTCTGCTCAAATCTTACCTTTGTAATCAACAATCCTAAGACATTTTATTTTAAACATTCATGATGTACGAAATGTACAGGTTGGTGAGAAAGAAAGATTTTATTAGGCTCTGTATTATAAGCTTTAAAGTATATTTATTTTCTCTGTTTCAAGAGATGTTGAACGTCGTTTGATTGGTGTGGGCATCATTTAACATTTTGTAGTGTAGACTTAATATTAGATGGCTGAGCTGTGGTAATGGAATAGATGTTCCGTTGAACAGTTCTTGGATTCAATCCTACCACAGTTTTGGTTTTTTGTAGTGATTTGGACATTACTTTGATTTTGCAGATTCTTATCTAAATAGTCCTCTATATAAAAATTGACTGAGCAATATAAACAAACCAGTAAATAAGAATGAACTGTGAAAACTTCAAAAGTACATCTAAAATGAATATAAAATTAAAGAATTTGATGCAAAAGGGTATTGAAACACACACACACATAAAAAAAGAAACTTGTACTAAAGTATATTCAGAACCATATATTTACTTGCAAAAAATAATTTATTTCTAGTATTTTATCAAATTTTATATTAAAATCTATATCTACTGCAGTTCATTACATAGGTGTCTATCTTAACTTCACCAAGGAGCAAATATTAATTAATTAAATGAGAGATGATAGTAATTTCAGTTTCCAGTTTATAATTTTATATCACATTGAAATGCTTTAAATATTAAATCTTAAAAAATTTTCTACATGCAGCTGACCAATCATATATTGTATTTCAGGACATATTCAAAATATATTACATTATATTGCATATAATTTAATAACTGAAGCTGTTTTTTTTGTGTTCTTGAAAATCTGCCTGTGCCTTCCAAAACTGTTAAATTTTATGTTTCAGTTCTGAAGGTTTTTTTTAGATTGACAATTTTTTCAGTAAAATATTTCAAAATAATTAAATTTATATTGTTGCTGTGTTTTTTTTTTTTTTTTTTTTTAAATTTAAGAATTATATTTTAAATATTGTGTGAATTTTTCATGTGTTGTAAAAATTTCTCTAAATTATTTATGAGCCAAATGAGAAAAAGTCATCAAATCATCAGAAAAAGAGATTTTTCTCTCTTTTACATAAAATTCATATTTGGGTTTTTAAAAGCATAAAAATTCATATTTTCCTACAGATAATTCAACTGATATTAAAGTGAATCTGAATAGGGACTAATAAAGAGTTCTCAAATGTTTTTCTATTTTTTTTAATTTTTTTTTTTTTTTTTTAAATACTCGATTTAGCTGCACTTTTGATTTTGTTGTGAATTTTTTTCGTTTTTCAATATGGATTATGCGAAAAACTTACTTGATCTTATCCCAAAATAAAAATCTGAATTTTTGTTTAAGAGATCCTGATTCATCTGTGTTAAATTTGACTTTTGATTTTATTTCATAAAAGTTATTGAAGTGATAAATATTCAATGTATAATGAATTACTATGTATTATGAAAAAGTTTTATTTGTAAGTTTAATTTCTTTATGTTTTAAATTGTGTTATATGTCCATTAAATAATGAATTTACTTTTTTTAAAATGGGTCGGGTTTATTTCGTTACGTTACCCTTCTCCTTTAAGATCTAAAGCAAAACATTTTAAGTTTAGAGAAATTTGCGGTTTTATGTGATCAAACGTATCATAATTAAGAAACTTAACGAATTTAGATAGAAATCAAATGTCTTCATATTTGGAAGAGAGGAGTGTTTTATATAATTAAAGACCACCGTAAATTTTCATTTTAATAGTTTGCATAAAAGGAATAATGTTAAAAAATTGAAGCAGTAGAAATTTATATTTTATCAAAATTTCAATTAAGGATAACAATATTGCGTTATTTTCACACAAAATAATTTTTTTGAGATCTAGTATGCATAAATATAAGACCATCACTTATTTTTTATTTTAATTAATTGATTTCCCTAAATCATTGAGAATATAATCTCTTTAAATATTGCTCTAAAATGGGATTTGTTTCTTTCATTATGATATTAAATATATTTACTTGTTTAGTTAAAGGATGCAGGGGGTTGATTTTGATCCATCGAAAAATATGATGGTCGGTAGCGGTCTGCCCAACAACCTAGTTTTAAAAAAAGTAAATACATCAAAAAGTTTGTCCAAAATCTTGGCTAAATTATGACAAGATTTTGGACAAATTGTCTCGCGACTTGAATTACAGTTGATAATCATCCATTTTAATGGAATTCTTAACTCATTTTTGGAATATAATTATTACCTAAATGCGAATCGAAAATTATATGACGAATTTGGCCATTTTTTTTAGTTAGGAATCCCGCTATCAAACTAATTTTCATTGCATTGTATTTATCTTAAGAGGGTGGAGCAAATAAAATATGCAGGAAATATTTTGTAGTCAATCGATGAAACAAGATGATATTTAATATTTGTGATTTTATCAAGAATAAAATTGGTTTCGACGTAAATAAACCGTAATCTTATTTGCAATTTTCAAAGTGGTGGATATTTACTGCATCGCACGTAAGACTTTCCTTAGCATTATCATTTATGAATTGATCATAATAATTAAAGAAGGCTCACAGTAGCTCAGTGGTTAAACAACGATCTTCAGAACGAAAGATCCTGGATTCGATCCCAGTCATTGTAGATCAACGGAAAATGGATGCTGTGCTTCTGCAAGCACGTCTGAGTGCTTGGGAGTTTTCCAGGTTTCGCTTCTTTCGACATGTAAATACAGCCCCTTTAGAAGAAAAAGTCCTTTCGAAACGAAAATTACGTAGCGGGTATAAAAATCTTAAAGTATAAACTTAAACAATGATTTGTTTACTGCATGCATGTCTATCTGCGTTAAATGCTTAGGAGTTTTCACCCTTGCGATAGGGAATACGGCCCATTATGTATTAAAAGTCCTCTCGGAAAGCAGTTTTCGCTATAGAAAGTGGCATTTCTTATCTGGCTATTAGTCAAAATTTAGACACTACGAATTGTCTAAAATCTGACGTGAGTTGTTATTTTAAAATTTTTATTTTCGTTACCTCCATAAGTAAATTTCAAAATAAAATATGAAGAAAATATTGCAATTCATGTTTTAGAATACTAATTTGGCAAGAAAATTTGCCTACGCATCAAAATATTTTCAACACTGTTTGCTTGATATGAGGAATTTACATAGCAGTGAAGAAAATATTCGCGACCTAATTACACACACACATTAGTTGTACGAATCATATCTTCTACAAAGCGAACAAACGTTTTACAATAAAGTACATAAAATGCTGTTAATGTGAAAGAAAAAAATTTAGAAAAAATGGTACTAGAGCAAGAAAATGAAGAAAGTCATTTTCCCTAAAATATATGCATCTGCTATACCCAGTTTTATAAATAAATAAAATCTCAAGAAAATAATGAAATTAAAAATATTCAAGCTTATTTTTGTTTTAAGAGTGTCTCAAATTGCTTAAGATTTACTTGCTTAATAGTATTATAACCACATAATCTCAAACTGGCAAAATTCACAAAAATTTTGAATTTCGCAGGTTTGAGATTCTGCATAATATTAATTCTGTTGTATGAGGTAAGGAAGATAGTTGAGAAAACTCTAGACAAGTTCTAATTTTAGAAAAAATTTAAAAACTGAAGATTTTGAAATTCTGACTGCATGAATATATAAAATTTGCCAATATACTTATTTTGCGTTTTTAAAGTAATTTATAAAATCTTTACTCTTTTTATCTGGGGTTGAACTAAGAACGACTGCACGAAACAGTTTGGAACTTATATCAAATGTTGGCCTTTAGTTAACTTAAAATAATTGTTTCCTTTCAAAATTTG
>JAPDSC010014607.1:4747-15576 GCA_026290005.1 Latrodectus geometricus | reverse complement strand
ATTATTAAAATTAAATTAATTTTAGTAATTTAGTCGTCATTTTTTTAGCATGCAATATTCTGTTTATTTTAAAACCTCGCTTATAAACATTGGCGAGGTTGGCGACATTTTTGGCGATTTTTTGAAAACGTCGCCAAGAGCGACCGTACAGTAAATCTTTACCAATTGTTTTCTTCAATGAACTTTAATTAAAATCTTCTAATAGAAATAGACTAGGAAATGAACCAGATAAGAAGAAATAGAATAGGGTAAGCAATAGAAAACAGTGAAATGCCTTTAACTTATGAATATGAACATAATATTAAAAAATGATTAATATACATATATATATATATTAATAAATAAATAATCATAATATATATTGCATGTAATTTTCATTACTCCTTGGTCATTTAAATATTTATTCTCATTTGCATAAAACACTTCAGAATTTTAACCCCACTAAAATTTTTGAAATCATCAAACTACGCCCATTTTTATCCATTGACTCTTAATAACAACTGAATTTTAAAAATGTTTAGTTTAAAAAATATTCAGTTAAAAATTTTTTTAAACTTGGTACAAATAGGCATTAGAGACCCAAGAACTATACACAAAAGTATATGAACAAAATTTGACCCACAACTAAAAAAAGGTTCGCTACTGATCCAGACATTCTGAAAAAGGTTTAGATGTATAGCTTTAAGCTTAATTAAATAATTTAAGAACACAATGAATTTTATAAATAATTATAAACTGTCACAGAAGATCTATGTGAATTGATGAATTGATACACATAACCTAATTCCATTTTTAGCTTTAACAGTATTTAACAAATATTAAGAATTACCTTCCAAAATCACATAGCTTTAAGACACCTGTTTCCGGATCTAGTAGTAAATTTTGAGGCTTGATATCACGATGACATATCCCAAGAGAATGTATGTATGCTAAACTTCGGAACAGTTGATACATATATAGCTAAAAAATGAAATCTATTTAATACAAATGTGACTATAATACAATATATAATTAATAAGCATATTTAAATGAATACCTTAATAAATGAAGTAGGTATAGTCTGCCTTGATTTGCTCCGTTGCCTTGATGCTCTATATACTGTTTCAGGAATATATTCCAAGACTAAATTTAAATAAACTTCATCTTTCTAAATAATAATAAAAAAAGAGTTAGTTACACATTTCTCAAATTAATTTCTGAGAACTGGATTTTTTTTAAAACAATAATATCAAACCTTGTCACCACTTGAATAAAAAAAATATTTCAGTTTAACAATATTGCAATGATCTAATCTTCTCATGATTTGGAGTTCTCGATTCTAAAAATAAACAATAAATATATTGAAAGGATCTTCAAAATATAAATCATACATTGTCAGGGAAGTTTGTAAAAAAACCTTACTTTAAAACGTTTATCTTGCAATACTTTTTTAATTGCTATAAGTTCTCCAGTGTCTAATAATTGAGCTTGATAGACAACTCCAAATGATCCATTACCAATAACTTTAGTATCAGTATAGGAAATCTCTTGAGGCCTTTCTGGCCCTTGGCCGGGAGTTGCTACAACAGTGGTTACTTTGCTTCCATCTTTACCTGCAAAAAAGATACTTATTGAATAAGATTAAAAAATATGTTAAATACTTTTATTCAAATACACCATTCTTACCTTATCTTTTTATAACTATAAAAATGAAATCTTACATGTCATCTAACAGTTTTTTGCTACTATTATTTAAGAAACAGTAAATGCATTTACACTTAAAATTTTTTTGATAACAAAAGCATATTTACGACATTTTACCTCGCTACTTTCATTTTGATACAATCCTGACATTTTTTTTGTGTATTTTGTTGAATAAATAATCATATCCTTTAATAGAAAATTTTATTTATACCTTGTGTATAAAAATCTTTAATGCAATCCTAAATAGTTATTAACTTATATACATGCATTTAAGAGAAAATATGTTGGAAAAATTCTTATCTTCATTCCCTTTCTCTACCTTTTTAAAATGTCATCTAGTGGAAAGAACTCATACAGCATTTTTCAATCAAAGATTAAAATTTGATAAACATTAATCAAACCCTTAAATAAATATAAATTTTTTTTAATAAAATCTGATAAATACAAATAGAACAGAGCTTTTTCGCTAGCAAATACAATTTTCAGGGGATTATAATGAATGAGAAACTACCAACTGTTTCCATCAATGCACTTTTTGTAATTAATTTACATTAAAATTATTCTGGTATCGAGGAAAACTGTAATACTGATTAAAACAAAGTGCTAATTAATGAAAAATTATCACTTCTTAAAACGTAATTTTCGATGATCGAACAAATCGCATACAAAATAGATAATCTAGAGGCAGTAATTATTTATTCTTAACATTAAATGTAAATATCTAGAGATTATTATGTTTAGAATTATATCCATTTAATCATATTAAGGTCTAAAATACTAATGCTGGTAAAGTTATAGTTTTATCATCTAATTGGCAAATTATCTGATCACTAGAATTATCAGTTTGATATTAATAAGACTAAACACAAAAACCAAATTTTTAATATGCCATTACACTCATTTGTTTCTTGTCTACATAAAAAGCATTATTATATACACTGATATGCAGAGGCACACCCTATTTATAATAAAAATGCTCAGGTTTGATGATAATTACATTGAACAATATTTTGATCTATGACAGCTGACTTTTGGGCCAGGATGCACTTAGCTTTTCTGCTAGTATGGGTCTAGTAAGATTCCTGAACTTATTCCCAGTGACTGAAAGATAACCTAACATCTATGAAATGCCTTCTTAATAGGCAATACTACCCAAATATTCTAACATGCACTACCAATTAGCAATTTTAAATTTAATAATACATCAGATGATCAACTCTCTACAATAAATTCTTTGAATTAAAGAAAATACTATATGAAAGGAAAAAAAAACAATCTGACTGTTGACAAAATATATTTCTTAATTTGCACAAATGAATAGGGTCAATAATTTTACTGCTGCAATTATAAAAAATGAAACAAATAAGAATGTGAGGAACTACTGGAACCCCCTCCCAAAAAATTAAGTGCCAAATCTGGCACTCCCAACAAACTTTTTAGGGTTGCTGTTTCTTATTTTGTTGTTGAATATTTAGATTTTTTCAGCTTTTAGGTTTTTGCTATTGTCAAATTTAGTATTTTCTTGTATTTTGTACAATTTTTTAAAGTTTTTTGTTATTAATTATTTGAATTTAGCGAGAATCCATCCTGGTGAGAAAAAAAGGCTCCAAAAACAGGTATTTTGCTTGGCGAGGAAAAAAAGTGACCAAATTTTCAATTTGGGGGTGGGGTGGGTGGGGTATATCAAAGTAATTCCGAACTACTTTAAATTAATTCAACAAGTGAATTTCAAAAGAGCATCAAAATAACATTTTCCAGATTATTAATTTTATCTCTTAAGAAATCAATAATCAAACAACAATTTTTTTGATGTTTGAAATCGTAAAACTTGACTCACTAGGAAGACTAAAGTAATATGTTTTAGAGATTAAATTTATTTAGTAGACAAGATTTGTCTTTCACTTAATGATTACTTTGGGTACTTGATGGAAAGCTTAGTCACAATCTTACAGATCAAAGTAGATTTGGAACTACTACACCCATTCATACACAAACAAGGTGGGAATTGAGACCACAAATGGTTGCTCCAAAGATTACAGAGCCAAGTATTCCTAAAAGACAAGGATGTGTGATCATAAAAGCAGTAAATGATTTTTTATATAAAAAAATTGATTTTATTTTATCAAAGTAAGAACAAAAACTTGAAACTAAACTTCTTAAAGCTTATCCAATGAATTACTAGAGATCGGCCATATTGAAAAATGATTTGATATTAAAGAAGAAATTTACACATAAATAAGATAAAATATGCATGAACTATACTAAAAAATTCCCAATAATCTATTTTTTTAAATTCAATTTCCCCAGGCTCTATCAACCAAAAGATCACAAATAGCCTGAGAATAACATAATCTTTTTTGTATTATTAATCAATAGAAGAAAATGTAATCTTCTGCAAACAAACTAAATGTATTACTAGTGTTGGTAAGAGATTAAGGAAAGAATTTCATGCTGAAATTCCAAAACACATTAAAAAGAACAAACAAAAATAAAAAAATGGTAAGTTCACTTGATTACAATTTTTTTCGAAAATGGGAGTTAAAGTTTTCAAATAGAGCATCTTTCCAGTGACTTAAATGTTCATCTACATATTGGAAGACGAAAAACGTACTAAGCAAAACAAGTTTACGACTTAAAGGTAAATAATCTGACTGTCAAATAATACAATTCTATGCAACGATTGAGAAATAAATTAGCATGCAATCAGAAAATAAGAACGTTATATTAATTGATAGATAATACAACATGCGAAAACATACTAGTCGTCTTGATTCCTGTAAAACTTGGTTGCGACGATTGCTTGCTGCTTTCAGCAATTGAAGTCGTCCTTGGCCTGCCACTCATCTTAAATCATACATAAACTAGAGCTCCATTAAAAAAATATACTTGAAAAATCATGTGCATAATAAAAGCATCCTACATAAAAATCTGTCTTAAAACACAGTTCACTAAGCCTATTTTGAAAAAAACAGGTAACAATAATAATCAGAGGACGTTACAACGAATCTTGGTTTTAAACTAGTACTTTCAGCAAAAGGAATAATTAAAACAAAGTTTTCTTAATATTAAAATAGTAATTTTAATGTAAATAAAATAGATAAATCATGTATTATGACATCTCAATTTGTCAATTAACGCTTATTTCGCTAAGATATAAAAGTTGCCATATTCAAAATCTGAAAGCGAATTTTGCTATCTTATTTAAGTAATTTATGTAATGATGATTTAAAAAATAAATTATCGAATTTTATATTTAAAATTTTTTTGTTGATATTGCATTGTTTTATATCTTTTCAAATAAAAGTAAATTTGAATGAGTAAATGAATAGCTTTACGTCACATTAGAGCTGCAGTAAGTGCTTTAGCATGTCAATTATCTGTACTAAAATTAGTACAAGTCTCGGGTCAAAGGAAATCTATATTAAAATATATTGAATCAAAAAATATTTGCTTCATCATGATTCCGTAATGATAATCTGTGTTCTTGTTTTAACTAATACTATGTTAGTTATACTTTTAGAGAGTATGGTCATGTTCTATTTTTCATGTTCATTAACTATTTCTGGAAACGCTTAAGAGAAATAACAGTTATTCGGTGGAACTGTTGTTTAAAAACCGTCATCAACAAGTAACCGCTTAACAAATAATACGTTTTTGAGAATACGTTTTGAGATGTTTTTTCCCCCCAATTTCATAACTGCCCAAATCGTTCCTGTATGGGTAACTTCACAAGTCGTTACGATATTATGGAACATTTCTACGCCAACTTATTTTGGAAATTCAGAAATTTGGAAAAAGCTCTCGTTTATTTTAGAATTGTATATACCAAATTCTCGTTGTTTCAGAACTTTAATGTAGTTATTGTTATTTACAAATTTTGAACTTTAAAGAAGTCCTCGTATTAACGAATTTATTGTTGTTTTGCTTCCTTGCACTGCCTTGCATGAGAGGGTTTTAAGTTTGAATTTGTTAAGGGGGTAGAAAATAATTATGCAGACACACGATATATCTTCTCCTTTCAAGCGATTTCTGTTCACAAGATAAGGGATATCAGAAGTGGGAAGGGAAGTTATTTTTAAGTTGCAATTTTAAAGCATTTATTGCTTATTGGCTCAAAATGTTGACTTTGTAAATTGAATACAAAAATTTCATAGATTAAAATTAATTCAGTCAGTTTTACGATTTGAAGTATTTACTAATCTTTTTTAGTATTTATTGCTTCACTCATTTGTTTGCTTTCACCTTTAAGAGTTTTGTGCTTTTCTGATTCACTGAATAAATGATATAACTGAGATATACGTATATCTTAATGATGTACGTAACAAAATGGGAATCTCCATAAATTTCATTCATATATATTTAAATAGATTCGCCAGCTGCAGATAACCCAAAATTTAAAAAGGCTTATTCAAATAGTCAAAGAGGAGTACACACAAAAGCTTTTTTTTTTTTTTTTAAGTGCTAAAGATATACTGGAATTGAATGGAATCGTGGACAATATATAGTTTTGAAAAATTCTTTTTATAACGCAATATGGGAGATCATGTAGCTATCGGACATTACTGCATTTAACTTCCGGTAATCACAAAGTTGAAGAATGCTTCCGGAGCTTTTAGTGATTGCATGAGATTGTAAAAAATCACTACGTTTTGAAAAGCGGTAGATATCTTGATTCAGCATAAATTGATATCCTGTTTTCTCAGCTTCGTATATTTTCAGACTTAGGCACCTGGATATAGTTCATATGGGTTTATCAATTGCATAAATATGGTAAACCGTATTATGCTATGGGTTAAGTTTATGAAATTAAATATCACTTGAAATTAATTTAACTGAAATATAATTAGTTTTTGAGGAAATTCCAATTTGAGAAGATCTTTAAATACTATCAAACGATTTGCGTCCTTTTAAATCAATTAACAAATTAAAGTGTTCTTAGAGATTGGTACCGTCGCAGTTAAAATTTTCCAAATAATATTTCTAAGAAAAACTAAATCAATTAAATAACTTTAATTTTAAACTTATTGGCTGTTACTATGAATATTACTAAGATTGGTACCGTAGCAATTAAAAATTTCCAAAAAATGTTTCTACTTTAATCTAAATCAGCATTTAATAACTTGAATTTTGGAATTATATACAGCAAATAAAGATCAGATTTGAATTCTTAACCTCTTTTTGGTCAGGCAATCAGCTCACGTTTGATAATGAATCAACTGGGAATTTTAAATGTTTTTCTTATTTTATCAAATACAAACGAATGACTTGATCTTGAGGTGAAAGCTTATTTACTATTAATACTAATTCAACACAGCCGAAACTATTTTTGAGGATAATTTTTAAAACACAACTCTGTCGAAATAAGAAACACAAAATAAAAAAATCCTGGAGTTTTACTTTTAAGGGTATAGCACAACTTTCATTTCGTTAGCAGAAGCTGATGTATGCCGATGGTGATTATTTCGAGGACTAACAATAGGCTGTATCTCTAAATCATGTTATTTTGGGTGATTTAAAACTGCAAGCTTCCTTGTTTACCTTGTGTTGATTCAGAATACAGTCATTTGTAATCAAGGAAAAATCAAAATTATTTTTATAGTTTGGATTAACCAATGTTTAATATGTTTTTTACTTAACCTCGACAATTTCGTTGTATAACGGTGTATGCGTGATTTCGGTTACGTCAACACCGTTTTCCATGTTTAACTTTAATGATTGCAAGTTAAAACGTCATAAATTTTGCAAAAAATGCTTCCAGGTTTCATTAAAGTACTAAATTACTAAGAGTCCTGAAAGTAGATTTTAAAGAATATATCATATTAGATCAATTCTCAATTGACATGATACATAAACAACTTACGTTGACTTATTGGAGTCACGTGATATCATTTCTTAACAACTAACTAATAAATCAGAATTAGTTTGGTTAAAGTTGTGTCTCTTCAAATTAAATAAAATTATTTAAAATTCAGAGAGAGAAAAATTTAAACTATGATATTTATACAGAATATATTTTACTAATAATATAAAGATTTATTGAAAAACCTTCTTCATAAGAAAATACATAATTAGATGTATTATTCATTATCCACACGATGTGACAAAATTTAAAACAATAAAATAAAATTTTCGTACTAAAAGACCTTGCTTAATAGTTGTCTGATATTTTGAAAGTGATCGAAATCAAAAATTTTCAAACATCACATCATCAATTTATTGAATAATATAGCGAAGTTATATTATAAACTCATTCCATCGTTCCAGTCATGCTGACGATGCTTGTATTGTTTGCCCTCTTCTAGACAACTTAACGATTAAACTATTTTGTGAGGTAAATCTTTTTTAATAACCCAGCGTAAATTGTCTTCCGGGAAGATTTTTCACAGACAGCTGACCATCTTTTGTGCCCGACAAACATCTTTGATCTACATAATGCAAGAAATTAATTAAATTATTATCATTATTTTTTTTTTTAAAAACTTATGGATTATTAAAAATTTTTTACACTTAAACCTATATTGATTTATTGAAAATTTCTCCTCATCGAAAGAAAATTTAATCAATTTAATGGAAACATTATTGTCACCTAGAGGTGTATTTATAAGTAAAATATGCTAGAACAAAGGGTAGTAAGTAAAAACATGTAAATGAAATTCGCGCTGACGAAGGTCCTCTGCCAGATATATCTAATTACTTTTTTGAATTCAAAAAGTGTCGCTCGGAATGCTTATTTTTTCGCCCAGCTTCGCCGTCGGCAGTCAGCTGGCGAATTCACTTGCAGTTTGCGGCTGGCCTTTCGCTTGTGTATTCGGGTAGGGAACTTGGTATTTTTCGGATGACCAAATATACATAGAGCAAGGAGTCCTACTCCTAGCTCTATGAAAAAATACGCCTTTTCTCGTTAGGCTGTTACTTAAAGAGCCCCTAGATTTTCAAAGTACCTTTGCTATTACAACTTCAATATTTATTTTGTGATGGATTATAAACTATTCTAAATAAAGAAATAGTCTTGGATACTTTGGCAACATAATTCTTTTGTTTATAAATATGGGGGGTTGGGATATAATTACGGTGGAGGGCGTATTTATTTAGCGTTAATGTAACTTATATAAATAGGCAAATTCTTGAATTATATTTTAATCTTCTAAATATTTAAATTTAACGAATGAAACTACCAAAGATTAAGAGAATCAAGTGGAATTTAAGAAGGATTTATTTTTCTCTTGAAACGAAGTACTTCCTGTATTAACTACAAAATTCTTATAATTATTTTTTTAAAATCTAATAGTCGTTTAACCAAAGAAAATGGCTAAAAGTATTTTTTCTGTTGGAAGAAGTAAATTCCTGTGAGAAAAATCAATGTGAAACATCTAATCATGAATAGAGATCGTGTTTTGGTTCTTGTTGCTGTGTTTGCTTCTAGTCAATGTGCTATTTATACTTTCTCTAAAATAATAAGCTATACTTTCAATATAATACATGTCTTAAAGCTTATTTATACTTGGAATTGTACTGGAACAATGTCTAGTTTTCTTCAGTTAAAAAGATTCTTTTCATCTGTAATTATCTCAGCAAAAGAGAGCTTTAACATAATAAATTGCAATCATTTTTATGCCAATGTAATCTGTGAAAATATTGTGTCTTTCTGTGTTCTTTTAGAAAACTTCAATTATTGTGTTTGGGATGCAATATTGTTTGTAAATATAGAAATGTACAACAAACTATGTTATACCTTAGAAGTATTTATCCCAGTTATGTGGTCTGAAATAAATTCTTCAATTTGTAAATATTTAGATAATTGGAACCTATCTTCTAAATATGGAACCATAGCCTTAATATTTACAGTTTTTTTACTGAGTGCGTTGATCTATTTCTCTTTCATAATATTTTTAATTATTGTGAGACTTTATAAGCTATTCATAAAACCTCTCTTAAAAATGCTGACTGCTTTTGTAAATTACCGAAGAAGATTTGTTTTAAGGTCAAGAAGATTTTAATATAAATGTGCTGATTTTTTATGTGATACAAATTATTTATAAATACCGCTTATATATTTGAAGTTGAGCTAAAGTAAATTTATGCAAGACCATATTTGTTCTGTTCCAGTTTATTTAATGTCTTTAGAAGATATCATAGAAAGTTTTATTATAAAAACATTCAAACACACAGATTTGAAACATAATAATTAAGAAATATATAATATTTTTAATTATAATATGAGTTATGAAGCATTAAATTTCTGAAACATATTTCATATAAAATATTGGTACTATTCTGTTACCCCCTCCCCCCACAATTGATCATCAAAGAAATTACTTAGCAGTTTCAGAAATAAACTCTGATATTTAAATAAGTTATGTCAATAAATGATAATTATTTAGTTTATAAAATCCAAATAAAATGTTTGTACTCTTTTTTAGTAATTTCTAAAAATGTAAATCATTTTAAACATTACACTACACAAATATTTAAGACAGTTTTTCTTTCCCATTATGATAATTGTATGAGGTTATTAAGGAATTGAACTAAAATGTTTTCAGTTTGAATATTTCTTTATCTACTTTTTTTGTTGATTCTTATGCAATTTATTTCAATAAAAGTAACTATGTAATTAATATTTTGATAAAAAAGATCTTTAATTTGGTTCTTATTTCTGTTTTTTCAGTACTATAAGTTATAATATAAAGACTAAATATAATGTCTTTCGTTAACTAGAACATGTATATACATTTAATGTAACATATAGATATTCATTTTAAAATTTTATCAGTTTAAAGGGTAATCAAGTAATACCCTTGGAGGAAAAAATGCATTTTTTTCTCCAGGTAGTATTTTAAAAAATTCTTATTAATTATATCACCATCCTTTAAATACTACTGGTCTGAAAAATAGTTATTAAGTAAAATATAAAAGTTATCTGTGCTCAGATGGTGAAATGTAAAGCACTTTTTAAAATTTTACACTAATCAATTTTGAAATTTAATGAAAAAACAAAAATCTATTTTTAAAAGAAAAGAATTACAAAGGTAAATAATTTTATATTGTTATTTACAATATTAATAAATGAGATTTTGAAACAAAAATTCAGTTAGTAAAAAAGATTTGTAGCATTTTGTTATTTCAATGCAGATATTCTTATTTAGTTT
>JAPDSC010014604.1:2193-14840 GCA_026290005.1 Latrodectus geometricus | reverse complement strand
TATTACGTTATGGCTTAGTTCTCTGCTAAGCATTATATCTAAATCAAGGCATATATAAATAAAAGAAAAATAAGATTGAATTTTAATTTATTTCATTTTTACGAAAATTCAATATTTAATAATCAGTACAAATTATAACCTGTTACAGATTTTACAAATTCTTAGCAAAAAAAATGTTTTATGTTTCGAATAAGGACATTTTTGTTTTGTTTGTCGAAATAATTATCTTTTATGTGCCACAGACATCTTTGGTCTACATAATTCAAAAAATTAATTGTCCTCTAGTCCATCCACATCTGGAGTTGAACAAATTATTAGGAACATTACTGTGCCTTTCTAAATTGGCTAAAGATTAAGTAAAGGATGCCTGGGAAGCAGAAAAAAAAGCTGAATTAGGAGTTAAATCTCGTCTAGGGCACTTGTGCGGAAAGACTCAAAGGAAAATGTGAAAAAAAATCCTCTTAGTTGATGGAGCAAGTTATGACCTCAAAGACTACTAGTAGAAACAAACTTAAAGGGTAAACTTACTACACTATTGGCCATTAAAATTGCTACACCAAGAAGGCGACATGCTACAGACGTGAAATTTATACGAAAAGAAGAAGGTGCTGTGATATGCAAATGATTAGCTTTTCAGCGCATTGAGACAAAGCAGGCGCCAGTAGCGACACCTACATTGTGTTTAAATGAGGAAATTGTTCAGCCGGTTCCTCATACAAAAATTGCATTTGAACGTTGTTGCCTGGTGAAAAGTTGTTGTGATGCCTCGTGTAAGAAGGAGAAATGCGTACCAGCACATTTCTGACTTTGATAAAGGTCGAATTGTAGCGTACCGGGATTGCAGTCTATCTTATCGTAATATTGCTGCTCGCGTCATTCGAGATCCAATGACTGTTAGCAGAATATGGAATCGATGGGTTTAGGACGGTAATACGGAACGCCATGCTGGATCTCAACGGCCACCAATCACTAGCAGCCGAGAAGACAGGCATATTATCCGCATGGCCGTAATGGATCGTGCAACCACGTCACAAGCCGTGAGTCAAGAAACGTGGGTCATTTGGAAGACAACAAGTGTCTGCACGAACAGTTCGACAACGTTTGCAGCAGCTTGGACTCTCAGCTCAGAGACCATGGCTGCAGCTTCCCTTGACGCTGCGTCATAGACAAGAGCACCTTCAATGGTGTGATCAACAACTAACCTGGGCGCACGAATGGCGAGACGTCATCTTTTCAGATGAATCCAGGTTCTGTGTACAGCATCATGATGGTCGCATGCTTGTTTGGCGTTATCGTGGTGAACGCACACTGGCAGCGTGCATTCGTCATCGTCATACTGGCCCATCACCTGGCGTGATGGTATGGGGTACCATTGGATACACGTCTCGGTCACCTCTTGTTCGCATTGATGGTGCTTTGAACAGTGCACGTTACATTTCTGGTGTGTTACGACCCATGGCTCTACCTTTTATTTGAGCTCTGCGAAACCCTGCTTTTCAGCAGGATAATGCGCGACCGCATGTTGCCGGTATTGTACGGATCTTCCTTGATACGGAACATGTTCGGCTGTTGCCCTGGCCAGCACGTTCTCCAGATCTTTCACCAACAGTAAACGTCTGGTCAATGGTTGCCGAGTGACTGGTTCGTCACCAAACACCAGTCCCTACGGTTGATGAACTGTGGCATCGTGTTGAAGCTGCAGGGCCATCTGTACCTGTACATAATATCCAATCTCTGTTTGACTCAATGCCCAGGCGTATAACTGCTGTTTTTACTGCCAAAGATGGTTGTTCTGGGTACTGATTTCTCAGGATCTATCCAGACAAATTTTTTGAAAATTTAATCACTTGTTATTTCTCATATAATATATTTGTCCAATAAATATCCTTTTGTTATCTGCTTTTCTTCCTGGTGTAGCAATTTTAATGACCAGTAGTGTAGTAGACTCTCACGATGGTTAAAATAGCTGTGCTTCTTGATGGGTATCCTGAGAAGTGATTATCAAAGAAACAAACCTTAGATTTGGAATTTTTTATAACCATTAAAATTGAAGAAAAATCATGTCCCCTTTTTCTAATCTTGTAAATTAAGAAAATGGGGCTCTTATCATCAACTGTGTAGTTCTAGAGAACTCTAAGTGGTTGAATAGATTGTAGATGATATTAACCCATGGCGAGAGCAGCCATTGTTAATGAGCAAGGCAAGGAAGTTTGTTAAAACTACCAAAAATCATTGCAAATTACCTACGATCTGTTGCAAACTGAACCCTAAAAAGGTATTGAATGAAATCTGAACGTAGGATGATGGGCTAATATCAAGTGAATGGCACAATTTTTAGACCCATCAGGGCAGACCGTCGTCCTTAATGTATCTTAAATAGACGCAGCTATACCTGGTAGAAAAGTAAATCGACTTCATAAAGTGCTAAAGCTCTTAAATTCATAAAGTCTAAAGCTCTTAACAAACCCTCTAAGAATGATGGCTGTGAAGGTCTATCAGGTCTATCACTGTAGGTGTGGGATCATCAATTACGGCAGGAGCTTCCAGACTTAGGGTATACACCTGGTTCTAACAAACAAATCCTAGTTTGTCAGGGATAGAATTAAAGCAACTAAGTGTAAGTTAGTTTATGATATAAATAATTACGCTAGAGTCTGTATGCTTCTACATAATGACATAGAAATTTTATCTCCCAATGTATTCATTCTTAGAGACTTTTAGAGACTCAAATAGAGGGAGTTAAGAGAGAAAGGATTTTTTTGGTATGGTTTACTTTCTCCATGAAGAGAAGATGCCCCAAAATCTATTCTACTTAAATTGATAAAGTTTAGTGCAGAAAATAAATTGCAAGCTATCCTCAGAATAGACTGTAATGCTCATTATGCAACCTGGGAAATACCGACACTAATAATAGAAGTGAATGCCTTTTAGAATTTATTATTAAACATAGTTCATTTATTTTAAATATAAACGCACATACTTTCATTACTTCTAACAGATTGAAAGTATTTAATATTATCATTGGAACTGATTTAATCAGTAAAAATATAAAAAATTGGAAATTTGATAGCAAATTGTCGAATTTAGACCATCAAAATTACACTTTTAAATTGACTCTAATTTAAAAATAACAGCAAGTTCAAAAATCTAATTCGAACAAACTTGAAAAAATTTCTGCACGAAGTCAGAGTGCTAACTGAACTAGGTAGGAAGCACATTAGAGACAATTTGTTATTTTTTATTTTATTTAAACAATTTTGATTAAAGCAGAATGAGTATGATCATTCTAGATTATTATAATAACAATTGCCCAGTTCGTACAAAGAGAGCAAATCCAAATTGTCCGTGGTGTAATAATTCTCTCACAATTGAAACGGCAAACGCTAGAAAACCTTTTTAACAAAACAAAGAAAAATGATAAATGGGATAAATACAAAAAAAGCCTTTACTAATTATTACTAAAGCAATAAGAACTGGGAACCAGACTCCTGGAAGAAATTCTGTTAAAAGCTAGATTCATATTTTGAAGGAGCTAGACTTCAAAGACTTCGTAGAAGGGATAAACCAATACTTGTCAGATCCTTAAAGTATGAGAACGACTATTATATTAGTACTGAAAAAGAGATTGTGGAAATTATCAGAACCCACTTTCCCACTGCTATTTAGAGACCTATTATTTAGTAGTGAAAGGCAACACTCCATTGGCTCTTTGATAAGAGTTAATAGAAATCATGCATTGGGATACATTCCTATGATATGGCAAAAGACTAGAATTGTTGTCATTCCTGTGCATTGCAAAGAAAACTATTACCAGGCTGTCTTTCAGACTTACAAATCTCTCTACAATTCATCTTAAAACTATAGAAAAAAAAAATTCAAGCACATGTCAGGGAATACTTGGGAAATAACTGTCTTTTGTATAGTCTAGAACTTCATTATTAATTCACAGAAACAGAGCTTTACATTTGTTTGTTTCTAAGATAAAAGACACTCTGGACAGGAAAGAAATTGTATTGGCTGTTTTTCTAGTCATTCAGGTTATTTTTGATAATAGTTTACATCTATCCTTTCTTGAGACTTCAAAAGAGAAAGGGTTAAATCATTTTGTATAAATGGATTGAGATCTTGATTTCGGACAGAATTATCCAGATAAACATCTTTGGAGAATCAGTTGAAAAAAAAAGAAAAAAAGAAAAGAAAAAGACTACTGGAGATTGATCTCAAGGAGAGTTTTATCATCATTACTTTCGAACCTAGAGTAAATAGCCTCATTTGAATAATTTAACCAACTACACTCAAGAGTGCGGAGGACATTGTCATACTCGTCCTTAGCAAAGTCTTTAATATAACTTGTTAATTAACGAAATGCATTAAGTTATGTTAGCTATTGCAACCAACCTTATACTCTTTAACTCTCAAAAGAAAATGAGATTTTTTATCCAAGAAGTTTTGAATGCCTAAATTGATATGGCCTCCAAATATTATTTGGGAGCATATATTAAAAAAAAAAAAAAAAAAAAAAAAAAAAAAAAAAAAAAAAAAAAAAAAGGTCACTTGAACAAACATGTTAATGGCAAAATTAACCAAGGTAAAAAGCACACCAGGATGAGCAGGCGTGCATGGTAAAAACTGATAACTTCAACGAAAAATATTTTAGATGTACACAGCAATTGCTGGGCCTATCATTACTCATGCCTCTGTGATCTGGTGGTATAAGATGAGCAGAGATGTGAGGAAAAGGCTAATGAGTCTACGAAGAATGATCTGCCTGTGCATCACAAATTCTATCACCTCTACACCTACCAGAACACTAGAGGCTATTTTAGATCTGACCCATCTGGACATCTTCATTTTCAGTACTATCAGAATGTCTGCATATAGCATGATGTTGCAGAACCAATTTAATGACGAGCCTATCGTTAAAAGTCATATCAGTATTGCAAGAAAAATTCATTTGCTTATTCTAATGATTCTTTCGGACACCATGGAAAAGACACGTGTTTTACAGATTATTTGCGGTTGTTTTTCATATTAAGGAAGAATGGGAGAACAACACATTTAACTTTAATATCTGTGATCTCATCTAGTTCACAGATGGATGGAAAAAAAAAGAAAACCTCTCAAGACTAGGAGTACATAACATTTTACCCAAAATTAACCTTTCATGCTACAGTATTTCAGGCTAAAGTATTTCCTATAACTGCCTCTTGGTAAGTTTTTAAAAAAAGGCTACAAGGGTAGCAGATTCTCATTTTTAGTGACAGCCAGCAGCCTTATTGGCTGTTAACTATTTCAATTAATCTAAAATTGTTTAGGAACGTGGAAAACTCCTAAATGATCTTGCAATTAAGAATAAGATAATTCTTATCTTAGTGCCAGGGAATGTAAATATAGATGATAATGAAAAAGCTGACGAGCTTGGAAAACTAGGATCGCCTTTTAATCCATTTGATGCATATTCTTTCTGTAGCATCAATTTAAGATATTAATTTAAGATTTAAGCTCAATCATCAGCATCTGGATTCTCCAGTGTCAATAATTACAGTTAGGAGATTCCTTCATAACGAGAACATCTATGGCAGAACAGCAATTCCTAAGCCAGATTGTCACAGATATTAATACCAAACATCGGGTAGAATGGTGCCACAACCACAAAACCTGGTCGATGAATAAGTTGAAGACTGTTATATGGTCAAACGAATCATGTTTCGCACTTTTCCCAACAACAGGACGGGTACGTGTCTGGAGAACACTTGCGCAAGCGTAAAATCCTGATTGCCTCATTCCAGCTGTTAAGCATGGAGGTGGATCGGTCGTGGTAAGGACAGCCATGTCTGTAAACTTTGTTTTTTGCAGCAGATGGAATTTTCCAAAATGATAATGCAGCCAGATTGCAGATGATTGATTGCAGATGATGAATGATTCATGCAGCCAGAGTTGTCCAATCATGGTTTGATGAACATGAGTATGAAGTGGAACATCTACCTATCCCCAAACCTCAATATAATCGAACCGTTGTAGTCTATTTTAGAGCTTTCAATTTGGAATCGATATCCTCCAACGTCATCTCTCATGGAACTTTCCCAATATTTCCATGAAGAATGGTACAATATTCCTCTAAACACTATTCAGATTTTGTACGATTCGATTCCCGGGAGAATACAAGCCTGTATTACATGTCAAAGATGGTTCTACGCCATATTAATGACGGATTTCTTCAAAATCTTGGGTGTTTCCATTATTTTCATAACCACCTGTATATGCCTTGCCTGTATTCGATTGACTATTTTAGGCACTCTTGATATTTAAAAAGTGCACCATAGCTCCATAAACAGCCATTCTGAGTTTGTAAGAAAAGTGGGAGGCTCTAATAAATGGAGCAACTTAAATATGTATCTTAAGATTGGCACAATATTCTTTAACAATGGTGCCTTTGGTTTCAAATCCAGTTAAGAAGAAGAATCTGAGAATTGAATTTAGAATAGATTATTTTAAAAAAGTTCAGGCTTCTTTACCACCCCTCCCTCAAAAATAAAATAATCTGGATCATTTAATTGTTATGTATTGTTTTTAATATTTATTCTGCAAAACCTTATTCATCTGAATTATCATTTTGATTATGAATTCATATAATTTTATCATTCCCAAAAGATGGTATTCACTTTCTTAAAATTTAGACAACTAAAATAAATTTATATGTAATTATTTTATTAGAGTTTCTTTAATATTAAAAAAGTATATTCATGTAAGATATTACAAGTATAATATTAGTTTTGTTTCGTAAATTAACTTTTCTTACAATTAAAACTGCATATAATGTGTCTATTTAAATTTTGAGTTTGTTTTTATGTATCAGGGAAAGTAATATTTTCTGTATGTTTAGATTCTGGGTTATCATTTATTTGGATCCTTCTAGATAATTGAACTAGAATGAAACACTGTGGTAATTCTTAACAGAATATTAATAATTAATTAGCAATAATTATTTTGTTAATATAATATTTTATAAAAAAGGAATTGAAAAAATTTAAATATTACAATTTTTAAAAATCTTTCTGTAGCTATCTGTTAACAATTTTACTGAAACACATGCATAATTATATAAATTTTATCATCATTAAGATGTTACAGTCCTTTGAATCACAAATCTTTTCACTAATATTCTTATTTTCAAGTCTTCTTCCATTTGTTCTTTCCACTCTAGGTCTTTCTTTGGCTTTCATTATATATATATTCCTGACTTTCCGTTTTAAATCATAGGAACCCACCTAATTAGCCCTCGTGTGAAAAAAAAAAAAAAAGACCATTGAGCGACAAACGAAACAAACCGAATCCTGGTTTTTCGTCAAATAAATCTTTCACAATTACTTTCTTATTCCTTTTCAAACATATCCAAGCCATTGTGTTTCTTTTTTAGCAAAACTTTGGGTAATTCTTTGTTCTGATCATTCATTGACCATTTTTAAAAATCTGCAAAATTTTTCGATGTAATTATTTTCTCTCACCTATTGTTGAAAGCATAAAACCACTTTTTAAAGTTCATATGTCCAATCCATAAAGGACATTTGGCCGAACATTCATTTTATAAATGAAAGTTTTAACTTTGTTGTTTATACAGCTAGACATAAGCAGTATTTGCAGAGCAAACAACTTACTGAATACGCAACTTATCTGCGCAAGAGCGGATTTGAATTAATTTTGGAATTTAGTTCTCTCTAGTTTCTTGTTCGTTTTTATTTATATATGCGTGTCGTATAATTATTTTTAGTGCAATTAGTTTGTTGTTTAAAGGGTGTCATAGTATATTAATTTAAATGTGTCATGAAAGTCTTATTGGTGCGTGATCAGACAGGATACATTTTAATATGCTGTGAAATATTTTAAATAACCAACATTCTTGGTTAAGCCGAATCTTATATAGTGCATCGTGGGCTTATATTTGTATATATATATATATATATATATCAAGGAAAACAAAACAAAGGTAAGAGTTTCTTATTAAAAATATAATTCCTCATAGAAAAAAAAATGCTTAAACTTATTTTTGAATATAAATATTAAATAAATTAATTAGTTGTGTTTGGCACTAATTAATTGATTTAATATGTATTCTATTATATTATTTAATATTTAGTGCCTATAAATATTTCATTTCATCGCACATGGATACTTTCGAAATCAAAATAAGTATTATGAACAATGTAAAACTAAAATGTGGTATTTCTTATAAAACAATAGATCGTATTACTAATTTTGGAAATTGGTGCACGTCAGTGTACTTTGTTGAGAATATATATTTGTTCGATGTTTGCTTGAATGCAACAGTATTTTGTTATTAAATTGTTTAGAATACGTAAGTATTCTAATAAATGAAAGAAAGACACTCTTGTTAAATGTTTTACATTCATTTCTAATTTTTATTTGATTTTCTTATAAAACTAAGCAATTTTTAAATTATTAATACGGTGTTAATATTATTCAGTGTTGATAAAAGAATATTAATTCTGAATTATAGAATTAAGTTTGATTTATATGGTATTTTCAGAATTATTTTGAGTAAAATTTTGTACAAACTTTGTATTGTATTTCATATTATGGATAATTATATTATAATGCTTAAAAATTATATTGATTTTTTTTAATCTTGCTCGTCACGATCACATATATGAGAGGAAGGATTATTAGATGAATTTTGTTCAATATAATATCATGTTATAAAAATTTTGCTTACGATTGATATTTTCTAGCAAGATGGTATAATTTCACTTACATTTTGTAAAATTATAATATGAGCATTCATATTTGTGATTTTTTATTATGGGTTCTTTTTAAAAACAATTCTTAAACGATACAATACAAAATTTATCATTTTGTCTGTTTACTGTTTTTGAAAGCGGTAAAATAATAATAATACGATTTTGGTTCATATCGTTGTAAATTAATTATTAAAAATTCTTTTATATGTACTTATATATGTAACATTGTATTCATTATTAGCTTATATTATTAAAGTTAGTATGAAAAAGCATTTGTTTTTTAAAGTACATATTTTTAAAATGAAAGTAACATGTGATTTATAATTCGTTAGAAATTAATAATCAAATTGATATTAGAATTAAATTACCTTAATTGATATAATAAAGTAATTGCATTGTGTTAATTTGTTTCTTTTTTCTAATTACCGTTTTGAGTAATTAATAATATCATTATGATTTTCCTGTACATAATTATGTATGTTCCAGTATTAATAAGTTCTGAATTTCGTTGTGCGTAGTATATGGCAAAATAATCAGTTAAAAAACATTCTCCACAAGAAAAGCTTATAATAAAATTTAAAAAAAATGCCATTTGTGCTTTATGAAAAGTAAATAACAAATGGCGCCATGACTCGGCTGATTTATTTCAGCTATAATCAGTTTGTCCAATTGCGTTCAAGAGTTCAAGAACGAATTCGTAGAACATCACGTGGAAGCAAAATTGTAAAAGTTACCCATCAGATTTTAAACAAAAAGTTATAAAGAAGGTAAATAAAAAATGGCGACAAACGTGTTAATGTAAGGATAAAAACAAAGCATGCGCAGTGCAATGGAAAAAACGTATTCAGTACGCTATTCAAAAAGAATCTATTTCTTTCATTTAATTATTAAAGAAAGAGACGTATTTTATTTTTAAAATATGTCTAACCTCATTTTAAAAGTTTTTAAAAACTAAAAATCTAAGAAGTTAAGTTTTACTTAAATTTTCAGAAAATTATAACTCTTAATGATTCATCTCTGGTGTTTTCACATGTCACACTTCGCGAAGAGGTGGACACAAACAAATGTTTTTCATAATAAATATTTTTTCTGCACGATTTATTATAGTGTTAATCATACCATATATTTTTTTATTTTTTGTGATAGCACGTTATCAACAATTATTAATAATGAAATATATTCGACTATTTATTTAAAAAACTGCCGTTGATTCTATACAGGAAAATGCAGTAAAATACTTAGGATAGTTAAAAGTAACTCATTAGATGAATCTAATATTTTTGAAGTGACAAATTTAAATAAAATGTGAAAAGAAGACCTGAAGTGTGAGCGATAGAGCTTGGTCAAGAAGTAACTGATAACATGAAAGTTTTAAATTTATGCAAATTAGGACTCATCATAGCCAAGAGGTAAGGTAGAGCTATTCGGAGCATAAGGTATCGAGTTCAATCTCAGCCAGTGTTGAACAATGGAAGATGAATGTTGCACTTCAAGCTTCTGCAAGCACGTACGTCAAGGTGAGTGCATCAGAATTTTCTGGATTTAATCCCTTGCTACATGTGAATGCGGCCTTCTATCAAAGAAAAGTTCTCTAGCAAGGCGATTTTTGAGGTGGTTGCTAAAATATATTACAACGGCCTTCGGTTTTCAAGATGTCCACTACGCAATATCAAGTTAAAGAAAATTAATTACGAAACACTAAAATTATGAAGATTTTATCTGATCAGATAGATGAAAACTATCAATTTTTAGTTATAGCAGAAGTAAAAAAACTTCAAAACGAATAAGAAAATCAGAGAATGAAAAATTCATTTAGAGCAGTGATCGCCAAGCTAATGAGCTACGAACCAATTTTAAGACCTACAGTAAGCTAAAGAAAAACATTTTTAAATATTTCATTTGCTTATTGTTTGTAAATTGTATCGAAGAATGAAAATTAGTCAATAGGAGCATTAATGCGATTTACTAAAATTGTTCCCTCTAGTAGTAGCTATTGACTGTTTAACAATTATTGCCTCAGAGAACAAAATTAAAAATCGCTTCAAGTTATCCTGATATCGAAGATAACGAATATTAATCAATAAAATGCCCGAATTTGAAAGTGCTGATGACCTTATTTCCACTTCAAGGAAAGGGGATTGGTATCGAAGGATGTAGCTGTGTATCTACTTTATTAACAACTAACTACTACTTTATCATAAATCACCCAATTAAGAAACGTCTTGACGATTATGAATAACTTAAAAAAGTATTGCTGAAATACTTTAAATTGAGTTCGGAGCATTTAAGGCAAAAAATTCATGAAACATTAGAAAAGCCTCTCTTAATCTTAGCGTAATTTTACTATCAAAATAATCAGTTACTTAAAATGATTTAAAGTATTTGTGATTTTTAGTGATTAAAAAATATTTCATATCAATTAAAGAAATCTATAATTATGGTATTTTACTTCAATAGGTCTTTCAAAGAAAACATTTTGAAAGACCTATTGAAGTAAAAGACCATTTTGTCAATGACTGGGTTAAATTTATAGCCCCTAGAGATTTGACTGATAAACTACATAAATATTAAAATGTGAGTGAGTGAGTACCAGCATATCCTTGTACCTAGCCTTGTGTTGCTCGCTATAGATAGATGGAAGCTACTAGGCCGGAATCTTCGTAATCTTCAAGCAGAAGATCCTGCAGTATTTCATTTCCCATCCCTAGAGGTATCATTTCACTTAGAGGACATTGCTACCACGACCTTTTTAACGTGCTGCAGATGTCTTTAATACATACGAAACATCTTCAGTTAAGTCGGAGCCTTAAGTCATTACCTTTCGATAGTGAGAACGACGTGCTTACAAACCCGGCCACCATGGTCTCTAATATAAAACAGTAAAAGCTGTGAGATCATGAAAACAGATATTATACTAAAGGCCTCATAGGCCTTCCGTGACATATCTATTTCATGGAAGGCCACATAGGCCTGAAGACATATGGGATGTGCAACTGAGTTTAGTTTGAAACCCAGTGGCATAGTGGTAGTATTTCGCTCTTCGAAGGCAAAGGTCCGCTGTACTGTCCTCGGGCTGGTCAAGGTCAACTCAGCCTTTTATATCTTTTGTGGGATGATAAAACTGAGTACTAAACATGCTTGGGAAATAAACACTGGGGTTTTGCGTTAGGCTGCCCTCTTAACCTGGACATATTCTTCGTACCGCAGGCCTCTCTGTCAGGAAAACAGATATGTGTGCTGTAGCTTTGGTCACAAGGGGATGTTACGCCACTGAGTTTAGTTTAGTTTTAAAGACAAAGAGAAAAGAACTAGTAAGATTGAGATGAATCCTAGACTTACTAATTGCTACAAATAAGAATCAAAATCATTTGCAACAAGCTAAAATAGGAATGATTCATTAGAAAATATAGTTCATTTTTTAATTTGTTGTTGTTTGCATTGCTTAGACCTAAAATAGAGTCAAGCAGAAACATTAAGCCTACTTGCTTTATTTATGAGATATTAGGGGATCTCTCTCTGGCAAGAGTTTATCTGAAAAATAATAGAAAATTACCAGCTCATTAGTATTGATGATAACGCAGTTATCGTTAAATAAATGTACAAAAATCAGTTAAGGAATTTTTTACTTCCATGGTGTCGATTCCATTCAACTTCAGTATCATTAAAGTACCACCAAATTTTAGGCATTAGTAAAAAATGGAAATGACAATCTTCACTTTGTTAAAATCGTTTTGAAGAAAAGACTCTAAAGGCACTGCTGAATACAAGAGCAGAAATATACGGCTGATGCGAGGACTTGCTTGATATTGATAGGAGAGGGAAAAATGTGAATCGTTTCAACTTTCAGCGAAAGAGATATAACTATTCTCAAGTTATTCAATTTAAAAAATG
>JAPDSC010014602.1:0-11589 GCA_026290005.1 Latrodectus geometricus | reverse complement strand
TATATATATATATATATATATATATATATATATATATATATATATAAAACTTTTTTAAGAAATCTGAAATAGTAGCGAAAGATAGATGCAATTTTTGGGCAACAAAATTGCCCAAAAATATGAGAAATGCAACAAAAGTTAGATGAAAGAAATGTTGCGCTAAAGCTCTAATTTATCTTAATTCATCCATGGCTAAATATATTTTAAATTCTGTATATACTTAAAATACTTTTTATTTTATTGTTTGAAACAGAACAATTATTTTTAATACCCTGTGCTAATATTATTGAATTATTCACAAGAGTCACACTCAATCGAAGTTAAATCAAAATAAGTTCTCAAAGTATTACATTAAATTGTTTATTCATTTAATTTTGCTAATCATGAAATTGTTATGTACAAAAGTCATTTTATTACACCCAACGCTTTTACTAATCAACTTCAGCTAGCTTCTGTCTTAAGCGACCGTCTTTTTTGTAACACACTCTAATGTCTTCTCTTTTAATCATTAATATTTCCCATTAAGCATCCTTCCCATTATTATTTTTATAATAAACTTATTTATTCTTCTATTCACGTATTCGGTTTTAAGCCATTAGACCATTTAATGTCTTCTCACAGTCTAATATAAATTCACTATTCACAGCTCTTTCCATCGTTTTGCGTATTTCTAATGATATCTGTTTAATACTTAATAGGGAAAGTAACATTTCAAAAGAATAATTTAATTAAATAGTAATTAAACAATGATTATAGAAGTCTAGTGTGATGTGCATCAAATCATTAGTATTTTTGAATAGGTATGAAATTCCTTTTTACCTCTCCTACTTTGTAATGAAAATATCCTTATTTTTTACTTTTTCAATGATTTACCTTTTTTTAAGTTTTACACATAAATTATTACAAAATAAACAAAACTAAATTATCATATTGTTATTACAGAAATATATAATATATTAAAGTACATATTGCTCATTGATATATTTTAAACAATTTATTTTTTATTAAAAATATTTTATTTAACTTAAATAAACATTCAAAAAGAATTCACAACTTAATTACATAATTTTCCGTTTTCATTGTTATAAGAATATTGAATAATTTATTCTTTCAAAAATTTCGATTTTCAAAGCTGCATATATATATGTATATAACCTTGAAAAAGTTGATCTAATTGTATCCTTTTATTACTTATTTTTATACTTCATTCTTAAGGTACTATTATCTGTTTTTAAAACTGTTATGAGCTATTTTTTGACTATTATTCTTAAACATAAATTTTCACCTGTAAGTAAATACTGAATCTCTTTTCAAATATGAAATAAAATATTTCTGTGATTTTTCAAATACTCTTTAGCTATTAAAATTATTTATGGTTTTAAAAAGCTTTATTTTGCAATGACTGTGTATTTAAACAAATATTAGGAAAATATATTTTAAAGAAATGTAAATTTTGCCTTATTCATAAACTCTTTTGAAAGCCTGAAATGTTGCATTTGTTTTGAAAGTTTTATGAAATTGCTTCGTGTTTCAAATTTGAATTTTTTTTTAATATTAGATTCCCGAAAGAATCTTGAATGTCTTTCATATATTTTGCTATCTTCTCCAGTCCATTGCTCCCGTGCTCTGTGATAATGTTGATTCATTTTTTCGATGCCCGCAGCGCTGGCTCAACCAGTCTCTCTTTGCATTACAACTCAAATCACCGTCCAAGAGTTGTTTATTTTTATGAGTGAAATGAAATGAAAATTGGACAAACCACATTTGGAAGCAACGCAGTATAATTCCAGATAATCTTGCAAGTACCAACTTCCTCCCAATTTCGTGTTTAAAAATTTTTTCACGAGGGTTCTGAAGTGAGTGAAATAGGAAAAATGCTGCTAACATATAAAACAACATCTCATTTGTTCTAAGCAACCAGGAAGGGATACCAAACTTTCCTTTCCTCTTGTGTGGCCCAAAATGCTAATTTTCCAAAATAGACCTATTTTTACGGCCGCAAATTCTTAGAAGTCTATCATCATTTTTCTCCAATAGAGAAGTGAATTTTTTTCTGTTATTATTATTTATCTGTTTATTGAACTAGTGACAATTGAGCTTTTCCATGGTTTTGCTAAATAAGAACAATTTCGTGAAAATTAAATTTCAAAATTTTCAATTGTTTTGTAATATTTCCATTTATGATTTATTCTAAATCATTCAGTTTAATAGATGTTGTTTATTGCTATTTATCTTGTGTTCTTACGTATTCTTATTTAGTACTAATTTTTTTTATTATGGTTTGTTTTTTCTCCAAATGGAAGGCATTGTTAATTATGCAAGATAATGGCAAAAATTAATTCTCATTGCTGAAATTTATTTTATGTTAACTGCTTGCTATAAAATGTTTGTTTGAATTAAGAATTATTTTGCAATTTACAGTATCTATTAACATTAATGAATTTAAATTTTTATTTTTAATTCTATTTTAATTAGGAACGTGAAATTAACTTTTTTAATGAAACCATTGATTTTGAATGATAATTTTAGCTATAAACTCTATGCATGTTAAAAATAAAATTTTATCTTCCATACTAATTTATTCATCGTTTATTTCATTCATATTAATTGTAAATAATGGTTTCTATATTAAATTTTCTACCATTTTGCTTGTTATAGAAAAATATAAGAAAAAAAATTAAAAATTGATTTTATTACAGAGTAAATTATTTGTGTAACCATTTTACTGTTGCATTATCATTTCGCATGTTTCACAATTATCAATTTATACTGATAATTATCTGTAATGATCCTGACTAATAAAAAATAACCGTTTGAAAGTAATTGTCATGAAGATAATAAAATTTCGCTTACTGTTTCTTATTCAAGAAGATGAACAATGACTTTTCATTTCTACATAAATGAAGTTATCAAATTTTCAAATAAAATAAATACTATCTGAAGACAAAAATTATGTTTTCGGATATCTGAGAAATACTATGATCTTACATATAGTAACCAATGAAGCAATTAAAAGAAATGTGAAAAATAAATGCACAACTAGCCATTAAGATTGCTACACCAGGAAGAAATGCAGATAACAAAATGATATTTATTGAAAAAATATATTATACTAGAAATAACAAGTGTTTAAATTTTCAAAAAATTTGGCTGGATAGATCCTGAGAAATCAGTACCCAGAACAACCACCTCTGGCAGTAATAACAGCAGATATAAGCCTGGGCTTTGAGTCAAACAGAGATTGGATTGCCTGTACAGCTACAGATGCCCATGCAACTTCAACACGATGCCACAGTTCATCAACCGTAGTGACTGGCGTTTAGTGACGAGCTCGGCAACCATTGACCAGACGTTTTCTATTGGTGAAAGATCTGGAGAACGTGCTGGCCAGGGCAACAGCCGAACATGTTCCGTATCCGGAAGGTCCGAACAATACAGGCAACATGAGGTCGGGCATTATTTTGCTGAAACGTAGGGTTTCGCAGGGCTCGAATAAAGGGTAGAGCCACGGGTCGTAACACACCAGAAATGTAACGTGCACTGTTCAAAGCACCGTCAATGCGAACAAAAGGTGACCGAGACGTGTATCCAATGGCACCCCATACCATCACGACAAGTGATGTGCCAGTATGACGATGACGAATGCATGCTGCCAGTGTGCGTTCACCACGATGCCGCCAAACACGGATGCGACCATCATGATGCTGTATATAGAACCTGGATTCATCTGAAAAGATGACGTCTCGCCATTCATGCGCCCAGGTTCGTCGTTGATCACACCATTGAAGGTGCTCTTGTCTATGACGCAGCGTCAAGGGAAGCCGCAGCCATGGTCTCCGAGCTGAGAGTCCATGCTGCTGCAAACGTCGTCGAACTGTTCGTGCAGACAATTGTTGTCTTCCACACGACCCCGTTTCTGGACTCACGGCTCATGACGTGGTTGTTCGATCCATTACGGCCATGCGGATAATATGCCTGTCTTCTCGGCTGCTAGTGATAGGTGGCCGTTGAGATCCCGCATGGCGTTCCGTATTACCGTCCTGAACCCATCGATTCCATATTCTGCTAACAGTCATTGGATCTCGACCGACGCGAGCAGCAATACTGCGATAAGATAAACCGCAATCCCGGTACGCTACAATTCGACCTTTATCAAAGTCAGAAACGTGCTGGTACGCATTTCTCCTTCTTACACGAGGCATCACAACAACTTTTCACCAGGCAACAACGTTCAAATGCAATTTGTGTATGAGGAACCGGCTGAACAATTTCCTCATTTAAACACAATGTAGGTGTCGTTACTGGCGTCTGCTTTGTCTGAATGCGCTGAAAAGCTAATCATTTGCATATCACAGCACCTTCTTCCTTTCGTATAAATTTCACGTCTGTAGCATGTCGCCTTCTTGGTGTAGCAATTTTAATGGCCAGTAGTGTATATATATACATCACTTTATTCACAAAATAAATTTATTATATTAAGTCCTATCTCTTAAAGAGTTGTCTTTAATTTGATAGCTCTACGCTCTATAGTTTTTTTATAAGATTTTTAATTATGAATATTGTATTTTTTTAATCTCTGATTACTACTGTGAAATTTGTATTTCCAAATATGGCATAAAGTATTTAAAGTATTTCCTGAAAACATTTTGTGTCGCATGGGATTTGCATTTCTAAATTATTTGATGATTCTTATCGAGGTCATATCTATGAAAGACTGTTGAATTTTTGTGCCTAACTTGTCACACAGGTTTATTCCTCCCCAAAAAAACCTTAAACTCCAAACTTAAAGGGAATCAAATATCCATAAATTTTCAAATTGTGATTAGTGCCATTGATTTTCAAATTTTAACGATCTTCAAAGATGGGTTTGTTAATAGAATTTTATGGCACTTTTCTAGCACACGATATCGTGACCAACATACTAAGAATGATATTTTAAATCATGAATGCTTTTATCCCCATGACATAAATTTTTTTTCTTACCCATATTCTCACGGAATAACATAAAATAGTTTTTGTTATTTGAGATGCAAATTAAAAAAAAATGCGACTCACTGAAGTTAGCTGTTATTAAGCGTCTAGTCAATTTAAAATTGCGAGCTTTCAAAAAACAGAAATGTTAGAAAGCTCTATACTAGTTTGAGAAAATAACAATTTATTATAAAACCAATTTGATTTTCTTATATTTTGAAATTCAATATCCTGAATTAAATTTGCAATTTATGTAGTTTTGTAGCATCAAGAATTTAACTTCTTAGATTTTTTTCCAAGTAAACAATAATTGTAGGTGTTTTGTATTTACTAAAATTTTTAAATGAGATAATTAAGAGAAAAGAGTCTATATAAAGTTAGAAAAAAAGTATATTGAAATGTATTTTATGTTGTGTATATGTACTAAACTATTCTTTGTAATCAGTTTTTAGTCACTTATAATAATATGGCTTATAAAAATTATCGTGGGAATATTAAGATTCGAATCTAATGCCACTTATTACAGCTCATAATAAATTACATTATTTCTTATGGTATGAGTATTTTAAACAAACTATCTTTCCCATTGTAAAAAAACTTTTTTTCAGATATCTTCAATATTTCAATAAGACCTTTGTTTCGTTAAAAAAAAGTTTTCTAAATTTTAAATTTCTGTCCTGTTTTCAGTCGATACCCATGTTCCTGTTTGGAGATGGGATATGAATTTGAGCTGAGAGTCAATCAGATGAGAACAGGTTCTCAGCATAGCCCAAAATTAATTATCAAAATACTAGGGTAAAATGTTATCTTCCATAGGATTTTTCATAAACTCAATACTTTTAAATGTCCTATCACCTTTAAAAAAAACATTCGGTTTCGTAAAATATGCAATAATAAAATTGAAACCTTAATAAACTTATTTAAGTTACATACTTTAATTCCCTTTCTGAAATACACGATCTTTTTAGCACTCTAACAAACTTGTACACAAACATATAGCATTTATTTTTTTTTATTTTGGTGTTTGAGAATATGACATATATTTTAAATTTTAACGAAGAGTAAAAATATAGCTCCAAATGAAGCCTAATCATTAAGAACCAAAGTTATTTTCCCTGGCCTTATCTTCAAGATCTTTTTAAGATTAATTACTTAAATATGTGTAAACTATATTTAAAAATTTGTTAATAGGATTAAAAATTAACACATGCGTAACTCTGATAATTGAATTATACCAATATTTAAATTCTTGTTAAGTCCAAAGTTTTAAAATACAAAATTCATAAAAAAGCTTAAAATCCAGTTCTGGAAGAAAGTATTCATAATGTTACTTGTTATTTTTGTATTCGCATAACAGCAATAAATATAATACCAAATAAAAATTTCGTTGATTTATTTAAGATTTCTTGCATACTTCCGATTTAAATGCACTCGCAAGCATTTCAGTACCTATATTATTAGCAATTTCATGTATACACTAAATTTTAATATTTTTAAATAAATATGCGTTGTGAAACATGTGCTGTTTCATAATTTTACATTAAGAAAGTATATGAAATGTTTTACTGTTTAACAGTAATTACTGTTTAAGAGAAACAATCCAGCGAAGTTTAATATAATAATTGAAATACTAAATAAGCTTTTCATATTTTAGGGTGCCAATTAGTGACAACAGTTCAATCAAGACTTGTTTCGAATGAGAGATCAGATCTAGATCATCCTTCAAAAGATTCCCTGCACATTCCTCATCAAGTCATCCACCACAGGCAACTTAGTATTCAGTTTCTGGACCTAACAGACTGTCATAGTCTGGAAGATTTTAGTTTGAAAACTATTGCTCGCAATTGTCCCCAGATATCTCACCTCTACCTCCGCCGCTGTGTACAAATTACGGACAATGGTGTCAAAGCAATATCCAGCTTTTGCATGATGCTGAAAGAACTCAGGTAGACTTCTTATTAGAGCTTTTCTTCGTGAATTTTTATTTTAAGCAAGACAAAATTTTGAGCAAATAAAAGATTGCATATTTCAAAAATTGTTATCAATGTTCTCTTATTGAAATATTTCAATATGCAATTTAATAATTATAAAACTTACATATCTACACCTAATTAAGAACTATAATTTTGTGTTTCTTCATTAAAAAAATTTTCTCTCATTTAAGAAATTTATAAATACGTTGAAATTTATTTTATTGATTCAAAATAAAACAGCATAGGATTCTCACTTTGAATAAAATCTCTCTGAAGTCATAAAATTTAGCCTTAAGTTTGTAAGTATTTGATATTCAAAACAATGTTTATAAAAAAAATTATTTGTAAGTACGCGTTTACACATTTCTGTAGTTATTATCTATTTATTTTGTAAGAAATACTTTTTAATGTTTTTTAATATGACTTGAAAAATAATATCAAATTCTTAGTTACACAAAAATTGGCCTTCATAGTTGCAAACTGCTGTAAAATATTTCAATGAAGCATTCACATCATTCAATTAAACATTTTCTAATACTCTAAAATTATTAATAACAGCTGTAGAAACATATTAATAACTAGTCTATCAATGTATTTTTGGTAATAGTATCATATCTCTTCTCTTCCTTAAAATCTAACTACGAGTTTTGAGAGAAATGAGGTAGTAAATATCTATTCTAGTAATACCTAGAATTATTTTCTCTCCTCCAAGTTGTTACTTAATATTTCCCTAAACACTGTTACCAGTAAGCTCATTACAATTTTTATGAATAAATTTCAAATTTTTCCTAATTATAAACTTATTTAATTTTGAAATAAACAATATGATTTTAATTAAGCTATGTGTCTGATTTTATCACCCAATATTCTTTCTTTTTCAGTATCAGTGATTGCGTCCTAGTGACAGATTTTGGAATGTATGAACTCGCTAAACTTGGTTCCAACTTAAGGTACCTCAGCTTATAGCAGTGACGAGCTATCTGTTTGATGCCAGCATCCGATATCTGATCACATTTAGCCACGCTAAGGTACCTTAACGTGAGAGGTTGCGAAGCTGTGTCTGATCACAGCATGGAAGTATTAGCCAGATGCTGTTCTAGATTAAGAGCTTTAGACATTGGTAAATGTGATGTCACAGACTATGGACTTCGCCTTTTATCAGAACACTGTCCAAATCTCAAGAAACTTAGTGTCAAGTCTTGTGATATGATCACCGACCAAGGCATACGATGTATATCCTTTTACTGCCGAGGTCTCCAACAACTGAACATTCAGGATTGCAATATTACAGTGGAGGGCTACAGGACAGTAAAGAAATTTTGTAAAAGATGCATCATTGAACACACCAATCCCGGTTTCTTCTAAAATACTACAAGGTTATAATCGTGTCACTATCATATTTATGAAAATGATTTTAAAAAATTACAAGACATTTAAAAAAAACATTTCAATTCTAAATCAATAAGATAAATATAAGTCCTATGTGATTAAGAATTTTTCATAAAAAAATCATTGTAAATCAAGAAATATCATCTTGCCTTTCTCAATTCACCAATAACTATTTACAATTTCTTTTCTTTCATTAATATAGAACTATGTATGCAATAAATCACCTATTGTAGACTTGCTTTTTTCCAGTATCATTTGAAAAAACCTATTTTATATAGCTGGATTTTTAGTTATATCTTTAAAACTGAGTCAAAGAAGTATAATGTTAATCTTATAAAAAATCAGTTAAAAAACATGTGAAAACCATGACAAAATTAATTAGATCTTCAAAAAGATTTAACATTACTATAATATCTCATTAAAAAGTGAGTTTTTAATTCTAAGCATTCATATTAAAAATTTGTTTTAAAACTAAATAAGCAAAAATGTTGAAAAATATATAAAATTCTCACATTCAAAATGGATATTACTTTGGAAGGATTATTCAAGATTATTAAATAAATGTTACGTACGCAGAAAGTACTTAATAATTACAACTAATAAATGTTAGTGATTTTATGAAGTTGCTTAAATATCACTATGTTTATTTTTTAGAAACTTTTGTGTATCTTATGATTAACAATCTCCTTTCATTAACTTGCTAAGATACTTATTTAAATATTTTTAAATCTTTTCTAAAACCATCAACACTCCAAGAAATAAATTCTCGTTATTTTATTTATCTCACAGAAGAAGCATGCGAAATAATTATAACCAGTTTTTTCAGTCTTTTAGGAGAAAAAATATTATTAAAAGATTGTGAGAAAAAGTGTGTTTTTCAAGAACCTAGTCTACCTAAAGTTGTTAGCATTATTACACAAATACTGATGCACTTTTAACTAATAATAAGCACGTTAAAGAGCTGCGTTCCTTTATTTCTATAAAAATTATAAATCTGAGCTACTTTATATTAAAATGTACTTTTCTGTAAATTGTTGAAAGATGTATGAAGATTATAGTATTTAAACATATAACTTCGTACAAATCTTTGTATACATCAGTTGTATTTTGTACATACTTTTACACTGTTAACAGATACAAAATTGTATTTTGTAGGTTTTACTAAAATATATTTGATTATTATGTTTCTGTATTTTTTTATTTATTCTCATCATTTTAGTTTGAAGTCATTAACAATTTTTAAATAATAAATAAAAAGAAATATTCTAGATTGAATTAGCAATGCATTTCAAGCGTTAATTTTAATTTACAAGATTCCCTGAAAAGAAATTCGTAATTTTTGTTAAAACATATTTCAAAGAATTATTTTATATAAAATATGAAACAATAATTTATGATTAGGATGAAACTTTTACCAAAATGTTTAAATTAATATTAGTCATATTCAAGGTTAATTTTCTTATTTAATATAGTATGAAACTTTTAAAAAAACATATATCTTTTAAATAAAATGCCTATAGCATATATACATTTTGCTAAAAAAATCATACATCATGCACATAAATCATGAAAAATTTTTTTAAAAAAGCTACTTTGAAAAAATTTACTTTATTTTAACTTTATTATTTCATTTATAAATTATTCTCAGAAAAGAATTAAATAAGCTGACTTTTTATAAAAAAAAGTTTTATTATAAAAAATTATATGACTTTGCAAAGTTGATTATTTTTGTAAACATTCATAAATAATTTGCACATTCTTTGATGCTCATTCCTCCACATAACGAAAAATGGGTACCAAAGTATAAAAATATAGGTCTTCAAAAGTAATTTCTGTTTGTTTTTATAAAAATGAAGAAATAATTGTAGGTAATAAATTAAATTTCTAGAATCTTTCATTTATTTCGTTTATAAATCTATTTAAATAATCACAAATTAAATTAAACAAATTTAAGAGTACTTAAGAAACAAATTGGTTTAGTGATTCCAATGCTTAACGATCTTGAATGCATCTAATAAAAAGAAAAAAATATTGGCAAATTAAAAACGAATACTATTATTATTCTGAAAGCTATATTTTCCATCACTTGAAATAAAGAAAATGTAAGAGTCTTTTTTAATAAGTTAAAAGAAATATTTTCAAAATTTAATATTTCTTTCTAAAAATACTTGACATTTATAACATTCCTAAAGAATTAAACTCAAAAAGTTATACGATCGAAATGGAAATATCTGGAATTATTTCCTAAATTTCTGATTTTGAGAAACCTTTTATAAAAAGGATGTCAAAAATTTTTATATTTTGAACATAGTCATTTTTAAAATACAAAATCTGAGCGAATCTTAATGCGTCATGAAACATTTGAGTATCAAACAGCCACGAGTTTGGAAGATAGATTATTTAATTAAATTGATTGCTAATCATCATGCTTAAAATAAGTGATTATAAAACTTGTTTTATTTGATTTATTAAGCTTTGATGGATTAAAATACTCAGATAAATATAATAGATATTCAACCAAAAACCTGAAAAAGAAATGAACTATACAAGACATTTGATTCTTACAACTTAAACTTTAACTAAAACAAAGTTGCATATAAAAAATTTAATACAAAACAAAAATAAATATTAGAAAACATTTAATCCGGTTTAACTTAAGAAATATAACTGCTTATTAATAAATACTTTACTAATGCTTTAATAATTATAATAACCGTGATTATTCAAAATCCTGGTCGCTTATATAAAAACTCAAATCACATTCCTCTTTCAAAACATTTTGTGATTTATATTTTAATGTATATTGAATATTACAATGGCAATTTGCTGAGAAATTGCGTTTGATATTTCATTAGAAACATATGTTACATAGAAAACTCATTTTAAAAGACTTGTAGACTTCTCCGGAATTCGAATAAATATATTTTTAGAGAAAGTTTTAGTCAAAAAGTATAGGGAAGCGAGAGAGATTGTAAATCCATATTACATTTATATCTATAAGAACGGATATTATTTTGTTGCTATCACAACCATAATAAGATTTTGATCAAAAAATTATTATAATTATTGCCAAAAATGTTGTAATAAATAATAATCATAAGTCTGCATTTTAGTGAGTATGTAAATTTATTTGAGAAAACAACATCCATATTCTAAGGTAGAAATTGTTCTCAGAAGATAGCAACGTAAAGACAATAAAATATTTTGTAAAAAAAAAAGCAATAAATTATTTTGAAATGAAAAATCGATAATCATA
>JAPDSC010014586.1:0-25210 GCA_026290005.1 Latrodectus geometricus | reverse complement strand
AAATTAAATTATTTTAATCAGTAATTCTTGAGCAGTTTAATTTTATTAAGGCTTATTTTATATATGTTAAGCATATTATTTTAAACTCAAAAATATCGTATAAACTAAAAGTTATGGATTTAGGAATTTAAATATTGCCTGCTAATAACTGTTTCATGAAATTTAATAATTATTAAAAATAAATATTAATATTTGATATAAGAAATATTTTATTTCTAAGCAATTATTTATACTTATTTTTATTAGTTATAAATTTAATCTTAATTGTATTTTATTCCTTATGTTATAAAGTCATAATTAAATATTCTTTATAAATTCATATATATATTTATAAAGTCATAAATGTTCCTTAATTCAACATATTTTTTAAATGACAGTACTTATTAAAACTCCATTTGGATAATCAGATTATATATTCTTTATTTTTAAATAATAAATATTAAAAAAAACAATATTTATTATTATCTCTTAAAATATCTTTCTTAAGAATAATCTGCGAAATTATTACATTCTGAGACTGATATATAGATATTCAATCCATTTTTATTAATATCATTTAACTCTACCAAATCTTTAAATTTAAAATATATTATTCGAATTCCTTTTACGAACAATGAAATTTGAGATTGCAGTTAAATTTATGAATTGTTGAATTGAAATGCAGTATTGTTAACAATTCATGCATAAATTTAGTTGCTTTATATTTATTAGAATTTTATGATACATAAAATATATTATAATAGGAATAGTGTTTTATTTATTTATGTTATCTGAATATTTAACTTCAGTATAAAATCCTGGTGTGTATTTCTAAATAAATAATCAATAACTTTTTCTAAAAACTTATTAATATTGAAGCTTTAGTAATATTTATTCTAACTATTATATATTAATATTTGCCTACATTTACATTAACTGTAGTCATAAAATACAGGAAATAAAAAATTTTGTATGAAAATTGAATGCATATTTGCTTGTGTAATAAATCAGACATATTTTCTTGTCAATTTGGTAATACAATGGTAATACAAATGTAATATACCTTTGTCAATTTCATAGTTAAAAAAATAAATTATAAATACTAATATAATCTATTTTTAAGCATGACAAATAACAAAGCTAAGTTTTGAGGTATAAGCTTATTATAAGAAAAACGGAATTATCTAACTTACAGACACCAGGCTTATCATAAAAAAGGCGAGGCAACATAAATATAAATTTTTAACGTATTGCATTGAATTTAGCATGAGCATTTTACATAAATATGAAATATACTAAATAAGTGTTAGTCTAAAGTGAACATTTTTATGTCAGTAAATGAAAATTACGTATTTTTAGAAGCTTAGTATTTTGGAAAATTGCTTACTTATAAAGTAAGATGATTGTAATTAAGCTTTTACAAACATAATCTAGACATAATCTTGAACCATAAAATATTTCAAATAAAAATAATTGGTTAATATTTTAACAACAAAAAAATTTTTTTGTATTGACAGAAATGTATAAATAATGCAATAATGAGGGATTTGATTAGTATGAATATTTCTATAATAAAAATTCCTTGATTATTCAAACTTGAAATCAAATTTTGGAAACCTATCATATCTTAGATAGTTAAAAAGCAAATCTTTATGAAGATTATGTATTTATTCGCTTTTTTTTTAATTTTCTGTGAGAGTGTTTGAAGTTATAAAGAAACGTAAAAATTCTCCTTTAATTTCTGAAAGCAGACAAAAATAAAGAATGTAAATTTTATGACATAAATAAAACCAATTTGTGAATAAACAAAAATAAACCAAATTTATATTTTTATAAAGTACCCATACTAATTATGCAAAAAAACAGAATTTAATGATAATAGCAAATGATCAAATACATTAGAAATGAATGAAAATATTATTTTAATATAATTATTTTTATGGAATTATAAATTTACAGTAAACGAAAAAATAAGTAGATAAATAAAAAAACATTTACATCTAATTATGAATTATTTTTGTTATCATCCAATTGAACTCGCAACTAAAAATACAAAATCAAATGAAGAGTAAAAGGTTTTGGAATTATAAAACATAAAGTAATTTAAAATAGTTTTTAATTTTGCCGTAACACTTAATGGTAGAATTAATTACTTTACAAATTTTTTGTGTTCTAACACTTAAAAAAAACGAGTAGTGAATTATACAAATGAAACAAAGATGATAGGGACGTAATGCTGAATATTAAAAAAAAAGAATTCTGATAGCTGAAAGACGAGTGAAAATAGATTTGCAACAAAATTTACACAAGTATTAAAAATACGTGAATCTAAAACTCAAATGCATTTCCTTAAAAATTCATGAACAGGAATAATACATACAAAACTAAAAGCAATCTCAAAAATATTGATAACATAAAAAAATCTGTGTTTTACTTTTATGATTCTTTTTTATTCTATTTGGAGCAACTTTGATCAGAAAAAAACAAACCCTGAAAGTTTTGTCAAAAATATGAAAAGACAATAACAGATTTTTGACATAAAGTAATGGTCTATGGATGTTTAAGAATTAAATACATTATATTTATAAATAATGATTATATACATATAAATATGTTTTAAAGTGATAAATGCATATATTGAAAATTCTGTATAATAATGTGTATGATAATACAAACAAATTATTAATAAATATAAGCATATATCAAATAAATTATTGAAAAAGCTTCTATTATTAAAAACACTTAATACAATTTTTAAATTTCAAGAATATGTCCAATTACTTTAAAACACTTTAAAAGATCTGAATAATAAATATATACTTTTCTCTGGACCTTAAGTACTATCATAAAGTTTTTTTATGTTTCTAATGGCGGGCACCCTTGAGCAAGTATAGTACATTAGCCGAAACAATACCGGAAATTGCAACTTATTTTATTGTTACCCGGTGGGCACCTGTGTACTAAGTCACGGAGCTGCGAGTAGCTTCGCCCACGCCAAACCACCACAAACCATTTTATAGAGTGGGCCACATTCATCCATCATATGAGGAAAGGACAAGAAACACATAAAGGGAGAAAGTACGTCCATGCCGGAGCCGGGATTTGAACCCAGGTCATCCCCATCCGTAAACAGTTACTCTAACCACTAGACAGGTTGAGTGGCACTGTCATGAAGTATCGATAGGCATTATACTTAACATATTGTTTTAAATATATAATATTGTATGATAATATTATTTGGATACTAAAAAATATTTTCAAAAATAAATTTTAATTAAAAGAAAATATAGATATTTTAATATTAAAAATGAATATATGTCCTTTTTTATCTATATTTATGTTCTTAATCGTAAATTACCTAGTGAAACAAATTATACACATATGATAATACTTTTAGAGAAAAAAAATTAACATAGCTCATTTATAATATATAACCAAGATGTCATAAAATGAATACATTTCTTTATGTTATGAAATAAATTTTTTTATGTACTTTAGTTGTAATTTTAATCATTTTCTAATAATAGGAACAACAGGTTAAAAATAAGGGTGTAAAATTATAGATTAAAATGTAATGTACTTAAACCCGTGAGAAAATAAGTAATTGGAAAACTATACTTAATGTATTGGGTTGTTCGGAAAGTCATTTCGTTTCTCACACTTGAATCAGTTTTTTGCTAGTGAAAACCAACCATTTTATGAGTATGAAATCGTGCTATGACCAGGAAGATGGTAAAAGACATTGGACTACAATTGGCAATATACAATTCAATGAAACATTTATTCGCTATACGTTTTTCAATCTCATAGAAAACGAAATAACTTTCCGAACAACCCAATAGTAGATTAGAAATGAGCAATTTAGTGGATAAAAGAATAAAAATGGTTCTTGTTTAAAAATTCAGCAGAAATTTATACTTGATAGTTTTAAATTATAGTGGTAACTAAATTTTTTATCCAAAGCGCTATACATCTAAGATAAAAAAAAAATTTGTACTTAGAAGTAGCAAATGTATAGCATAAATATTATCTTATTTAATAATACCCATTATGGTATGGTATTGTTCTTCTTTATCATGATATGCTCTTTTATACTTGTTGCAAACGTTACAAAATCGGTTTTTGTCAATGATACTCAAATCTGGCTGTCAAGCATACTTCGTAATATGATGATCTTGATTTTAATATACACCGCTCAAAACACTGTATTTTAATATACACTGCTCAAAACTGTTTAAAGGATATTGCGGTTTTAGGTGGATCTTGTGGCTGGGAAGATTTTAGCTGATTGATACGTGGTCGACAGACGTAGTAGGTTGTATGAGAATAATTTCCCCATAATTACAGAAAAATAATGCACTTCATTGTTCAGTTGTGTACAAAAGGAAAAAACACAATTTGTGTTTATGAGAAAAAAAGAATAAGAAAAGGTGTTGTCTTCAAAGGAAGTCCTTTTCAGTAGGGGGTATGGTTTCCACGGATGGCCAGTAACGTTGAACAACTTTGAGGTAGGGACTCAACGAGGCTTTTAATCACGAGTTGCGGTATTCTGTCCCAATCTTCTAGAAAAGATCTTTCCAGTTCTTGGAGATTTTATGGGGATGGTTGGTGGCCAGCAACTCGTCTTCTTAGAGCGTCCCAAACGTGCTCTATTGGATTCATGTCTGACGAACACGCTTGCCATTCCATTGGTGCAATTCCTATCTTGAAAAGGAAATCCTTCACGAGGTTAGCACTATGTGGCCAGCAGTTATCGTCCATTAAATGAAATCATCTTTGATTACTACAGCGTAAGGGACTACAATAGGTCTGAGGATCTCATATCTATATCGGCGACCAGTCAGCGGTCCATTTCGAATGATATAGATGTCTGTGTGCCCGTTAATTTACATGCTAACATAGACCAACATTTCCTCACCACCAAATCTGACACTTTCATGCACGAACGCAGGATTATTCCTACTGCCACGGTCCCTCAAGATGAAAATACGCGTTTATTATCAGGCTGAACAGAAAACGCGACTTGTCAGAAAAAGAACATTGCTCCATTCATTTCTCCTCCTTTTCGCATACCCTGTTGCCCACTCCCTGTGGTCGCGACGATGCATTGATGTTAGTTTAACACATACCATCGGTCGGCGAGCATACAGACCTACACCATGGAGCCGGTGTCGGACAGTCTGAGTTGAAATCGTGGAGTCAGTATAAGAGTGAAGGTGTTCTTGGAAAAGATTAGCGTTCATATTTCAGTGTCTTCGAGCAGTTAACACTAAATAACGATCTTCCTTGGGCGTTGTAGCCCGTCTACAACCTTACCCTGGTCTTTAGCTTGCATTTCGAGTCTTCAAAAATCTTCCAGATCCTGGAAATCACACTTTGTGACACTCCAATGATTTGCGCTACTTCGGCTTGAGTTTTTCCCCCCTTTAACCTACCAACAACTCTCCAAGCTTCAGAATTGGTTACATGACTTAGCTGAGACATCGTACTTATCGAAACAAAGCAGTCACAGAATGCCGATAATCCTTGTCTTCATTGTATTTTATTCAGTTGAAAATCAAATTTCATTCACTGCCACTGAAACGACGTTTTTGATGTCGAACTCAAAATTAGCATACTTCACAGTTTGAAAATCAGAAAAATTTTCATTTGTGTTTCTCTTCTTCCTTTCTCAGCAAAGAACATTTCGCTTATATCTTCGCTTCATTTAAAAATTATAATATCCTTTAATTGTTTTGAGCAGTTTATGATTCTAAACACAGATTTTTAAATAGAAATGAATTTACACAGATTTTGTATACAGAACCAATTAATCACTAAATATGAATTCAATAAAAAACATTTCAATTTATTCACATAGCTAAAGAATTCTAAAACTTTCTTCTTTGTTTATTTCTCACTTATTCTGTGAATATAAGGGGAAGAATGAGTTTGGAAAGCTTATCAAGTTAGGATAATATCAAAAATTATAATCTTTGATTGGATAACATTGGGCTTAGTTTAACAAAGAAAATTCAAGATAAAGTATAATTTATCAGTAGAAATATGATGAAAAACTGGACTCTATTTTTATTTTCTTATTCGTTACACAAAAACACATCCATTTTACTTTAAAATTAGCTTATGTATACATGCATCTTAAAATCTTTTCCAAATGTTTCCTTAAAATATTTTAAATCCATAAGATTGTTCTTTTCATTCTGATATGCAGAAATATTACAAAAAAATTAAAATGCACAGCTATTTTTTCTGTCAAATTATTACATGATTAATAAAAGTTTTTAAAAATGTTAGAAATAGTTACGTTAGAGATTAAAGTAAAATGAAGATCATCATCATACATGTTTTGAGTAGGAAAATATTTAAACATCTTCTATTCAAGCTAAAATAGCAGTAAGTTTTAACTGAAAAAGTTGAAGTAAAAGAATAAGCATTTGTTATTATGAAAAATATGTCTTACTATATATTCATGATGATTTATTAGTTAAGGGTGTAAAGTATACTTTTGCTAAATTTTAAATATTAAACATAAAAATAAGTTATTTAAATTTGAATAATATATTCATTTCATTTCATGGATTACCAGTATAAAGTAATTCATTTCAAATTTATTATGTATTTTTAAAGATAATGGATGTTTTTGTTTTTACTACTTGAAATTCAAATGTGAATTTTATATAACTTAATATACAATAAGAGATTTCTTAAATTAATATTTTTAAAAATAGGAAATAAGACATGTTTTAACATTTTAGCACCTCTATGCGTTAAGTAAAATATAAAATTAGATTTACTTAATATATTTCACAGTTTTAATACATATAAATGAACATTCAAATATTTGGTTTTAAAATTTTGCTTTTATACCATCTATCTTCAAAATTTAATTGATATATATGTTACTTCATTTATGTAGATGAATTTTGATATTTTGTAGCTTTCATTCAAGAAATATGATCTATGGAGTGATGCATAATTTTTTCTTTAAAACCCTTTTAGACTATTTTTCTAATTATAAATTTAAATCTTCTTTAAAAATTTGATAAATTTGCTTTAAGCCAAATATTGTATATTTATTTAAAATTTAAGTAAAGCTATGTTTTTTAAATAATTCTATAAGCTAAAATTTTAATAATAATAAGAACCTTCTAAATTTAAGAATTGTATGATGCAGTAAATGTTGCAACTATTAAAAATAAATTTTAAAAGTTAATATTTTTGTATATTTTAAAAAACGTTTTGAGAAACTATTTCTTTTCCATCAATTTTTTTTATTTTATTCAAAAATATTTTCTGCTAAGTTTTCTTTTGCACTTTATAGATTTTTTTTTATCCTATAATTGTATTAAACATTTTTCAGTGATACCAGTTTCTATAAAATTATCTTAATTTTTATCTCTATATATCTTAACTCATACACCACAAATCCCTTTAACTTTTACGTTTTTAACAGAATTGAATCTCTATTAGTAACACGTTTACAAATTAATTATCATAAATGTAAACATGATTGAGATTATGATTTACTTGTTTAGCCTTACTTCTGTCTTTAACCATATATTTATAAAAGTCACATAACATTATTCATTGTCATCTAAGCAAACCATTATACAATACTTTTACCAAACATTTCAAAAAAAAGGATTGTTTAAATTTCTTAATGAGTTTTGTATAACATTAATTTATTATGTACTCACTTATAACCATCAATAAATCAAATTAAGTTCAAATTCTTATTAAAATATTTTAATATATGGTGCTTTGAATTAACTACAACGGATATTTAAACAAAATGAATTTAAATGGAAAAGAGAGAGAGAGAACTAAGAAAAATTTGCTAAACGTTTTTTAAAAACATTTTTGAAGCATCTGACGAACATGCAGATTTTTTGGAACTTTCTTTTTATAAGGCTTTCTACAATTTGTGAATTTTTTAAATACTGTTTTGCAAAGTTGACGTCTATCATCTCTCAAAGCTCTTATTTTTTATTTAAACGTGAAAAATTTTCTTGGCTTTAAGCCATCTTGTGAAATTTTATTTTTCACTTGCTATCGAAGCAGAAATGTCTGTGCATACGTTTTTTGCGTTTAAATTTTGGGAAATATATGATCGAGCACAATTTACATTTTCTAGATATTCTGCTTTTCAGAGGAAAAGGAATAAATTTAAGTTTTTTTTTTCAGTTAGAGCAGCTGTCGTTTTTTTTTTCCTTCTAATTTATAACTCGTAGCGTTGCATACTTAATACTTTTTCTCTTCATCTTCATTCGCTTGTATGCAAAAATAGTTGATGTGAAAATACTTAGCAAAAAGAATGATTACTCTAAACTAAAGAAAAGTATTTTTTGAAACTCTGAAAACTACCTTAAATTAGTGGAAGTATTTTATACAGTGTGTATAAAAAACGTTTCAAGATCATAAATGTTCTTTTCTAAATATACAGTATAACATAAGCAATCCATAAAACTTTTTAATAAATCTTCATAATGTTTATAGAAATTCAAATATATCGAAATGAGCCACGATGCTCATGTCACTTGACGAGTAGCCTCTATCACCAGTATTTCTAAAATTTCACCATAATTATTTCATTTTAGATATCATTTTTACAATTTATTAATTTCCTTCACAAAAGTGCTACAGACCGCATCAGATTATGTTAAGAAAAGTGAAATGCGTGGCACCTATTGCCGTTCACAGGAGTTCGTTTTCTTTTTATAAAATAATATCACTTTTATCAACATATGTACTTACACAAACGTAAAAGCTACATAAATATATGTTTTGTAGCACAGTATGAGGAATATTGTGTAAGTATGTAAAATATTTCATGCTCAATATTTTAATTTTTACAAGGTACAATAGATCATTATAAGATATGCTGTAGTGATTTTATGGGTTAAATTGAATGATATAGAAGTGTGTAATCAAGTTCTAGATTTGGTAAGCCATTTATTGACTCGAGATACAATGATAAATTATTAATTTATATAAGCTTTCCAAAATATATTTTCTTTATAAAAATTAGCTAAATGTCTTCATAAGTTGACATAGTTTTAGATAGTTGAATATAAATTATAGAGTCAAGTATTCCTTTTTAAACATTTTATCTCATTTTTTAATGACTTGGAAAAGTTTATTTTAGATAACTAATAATGTTTGTTCGAAATTTGCATAAATATTTTTTTTCAAATGACAAAACATATTTACCGACAAAAACTAATTATTTTCAAGAAAACTTCTAATTTTATTGATTAAAGGTTGTTTTGATTAAGTAATGACATCAATTATGCCTAATTTAAAAGTCTTTATACTCTTCTATTCTGAATTAAAATTTCATCTAAAATGGTGAATATGTCGCAAATTTGCAATACATCGCTTTTCTTCATTAAAAAAATATAAATATTTTAGAAACCATCACACTTAAGAAAGATTTTTTAAATTGATTGTACAATTAATTTACTATATCTATGATCGAAAAAAAAATTTCTTGTCAGATTTGAAATTACCTGATTATTGTGTTCGATACGTATGCAAGCATGTTATGCCAGCACACTGATATCAGTAAACGCAATATTAATATTTGTCACGTTTTTATAAGCTACAATTCAAATTTTTTTGATCTTACAGAGTGTCAAAATGAACTCTGTAGTCCATAACTATATCTGATAGTTATAACTGATTTTGGTAATTATTTCTTGTAGTTTCTAGTAGGATAGTGATAGTGGGATAGCAGCTTCTTAAAATACATGTATCAAACGGTCCTCAACCCTCATTTACTAGTTGATGTTGACTGATGAACTATAACTGTAACCTGATTGGTATATATGAGATTGGGCTTCAAAGTCATGGGGCTGAAAAGTTACTCAGAGAAATTAAGTTTAAGAATTTAATTATGAATATACTGAAGAGTTTAATAAACAGATTTATTAGATTAGAATTATTATTATTCATTATTGATTAATAAGTAATTTATACATTTATTTAATAATTTAATTAAAATTTATAAATATGATATGAGCTTAAATATCTTGTCCACAGGGTACGGAATTTGTCTTAGTTCACATTTAGCAGTATTTTTATTGGATGCCTTTGAATACAGAATTAATTTCTTTTATAGACTTATAAGGTCTGAGAAATCATTAGCTGTATATAATTATTTTTAGTAATGTTTCCAGTGGGAGGTTGGGGTGTTAGGGTACCTTTGACAGCTTTATCATAAAAAACTCCGCATCGAATGAAGTTTGCTTTAAAATTTTCTATTTACCTGGGGAAAAGAAAGGTTTGGGTTTAGACAATGCCGAACATCCCTTAAAACTGGGGAGGTGATTCTCATCGCAACTGCAATATTTTGGTTACTCCAATCTTTCACAACTAGGCACTTCCTGGTGTACTGAGAACCAGAGAACTTAACCCATTTGAGAACCATATGACACGTTTCTTAGAGTGATTAAATCTGTGGCAGTTGAGGCGCTGAATCACCGATTTGGTTCCAAACTAATGTCAGATATGTTACTCTGTGAATTCAGATAGAAGGCTGTGTCACCATCTGTTGACGGCATAAGATGAACTTAAAAAAGGGGCATTTTATTTTTCAGTTTTTGGATGGAGCATTATATTAACTCTGGTTGACTGGAAGCCCTTTATGACTAAGTCTGATGCTATTTTGAGAGTAATGAGCTCCTAAATGTTCTCACAAAAAAACTTCTCCGTTTTTTGGGCCTTTCTGAATTCGTCTAATTAGACTTTCTTTGCTCTCTTTAGAGAATTTAGGAGCAAGGAGTTCAGAATTACCTGAGATTTTAATTATCTTATTATTATCAGCAACATTAGCTGAGTTTAAATCATTACTCTCATGCGTCTCATGGTGGGGTTGTCAAATCAAAAACAACATAGTCATTTTTATTGGCAGTATTTACAGTTTCTCCACAGATCCTCTCTCTGTTCCATCAAAGCTGTTTAATGATGTCTTTAATGGTGCCATTCAGAGCTTTTGCATGGGTAAATCATACTGATCCATAGTTAAAAACGATATTAGTTCCTAGCACTGAAAAGTGCTTTTGCTTCCCTAAGAGATAAAAGAGTGGTGTGTCGCGGTAAAGGTCCACGATAGCTAATTGAGAGTGAGTGGAAAGTACGTCAGTCTAGAACGGAGTCAAAATCCCCAATTCATCCAGTTTGAATGATAAAGTTATTTAATATAGAAATTTGAACTTAAATTTATTATTTTCTTATTCTATACTTGCCCTCATTATTCGAAATGTCAAAATAGTAAATTAAATTAAGAGTTCTTGCCGAAATTATGATTATCTAGAAAATATTATATTAACATGTCCGAGTTAATTTTTGCTACGTATGTTGTTAGGATTGGAATAATGTTTATTTGCATCTTTTCAATAGTTAGCTATATATGATTGTTTATATCTGACATCATTAATGATTAAGAGAGTAATCCACTATATTTTCAAATACATGCTAATAATTTGAGCAATTCACCTTGTAATAAATACTTTTGAAGTTTCGCATATTTCTGTTTCTTTTTAGTTTTCTGATGGTTGCAAGTCTTCAAAAAATGTCCCCAGTCACTCTTATAAACTGTTGAATGAAAAGTGATGAATATTACAAATCTTAATTCTACACGCATGTACTTAGAATACATCGAAATTTTCTGAGTTTATTCTCTCGAGATATGAGAATAAAGGCCCCTTATACATCAAAAATCTTCCCAGAAGGCAATTAATGTAGTGGACATTGAGATGCCTAATAACGGCTTTAAGCCATCAGGCTGCAATGTCAAAATTAAGTTAACAGTTTAGAGTAAAGCTAATTTAAGATGACTTGTGAGTAATTAAAAATATAACAAGGAAGAAAATTTTAAGAATAAGTATCAATTACTTACATTATATCTCAGAAACGGCAAAATTTCTAACAAAATACAAAGTAAAATCATTAGCTTTCGATTTCATAAATTTGAAAATTTATTGATTTCTATCAAAAAGGAAAATCAGAAAAATCTTAACTACCTCAGATTCTTTATTTAAATCATTTATCTACTTATTTATCCACCAATAAAAATAAATAAAAAAGGAATGACTTATTTAAATAGTTATGAATAATGGTTTGATTTATTTCTAATAGTTTATGTTAAACAATTTTTATTGAGTGAATCTAATGATTAACAATTTTTATTTCATGAAGACAGATGAAAGATTTTCCTTAATAAAAGCTATTAGCTGTTAATATTTCTTCCAAAAATCAAATTTTAATTTACAATTTAATTTCTTATATTATGCGTGGTTCATTTTATTAACAAATGCAAATAATCTATGTAATATACAAATTACATAAACTGATATCTTACAACATAGTTTTCATTAAAATTTTATTCATCAAAACAATGAATAAATATGTTTTTCGAGAATACTGAACATTTCAGTATGTATGTGAATCATTTAGAAAGTTATACATATGTGTTTCTTTCAAAACAAAATATTTTACTGTACTTTTTTTTACTTTAAAAGATTCTTTCAATTATTTAATCTGTCATTGTTTAACAAATAAACTTAAACAAATGGTAAAATATTTGCCTCTAAATAATTTTATTAGGAATGTTTTCCCTTGACATATCATTTTTGAAGAAAGAAAACAATAGTTTTCTAAATATTTGCCAGCACTTTGTCACAAGAAGTACTTTAAATAAGTAATATAACTACTTACAGTTACAGGAAGTTTCAAGAATATAGTAAACTGAAGTCTGCAACAATGGAATTTATTAATAATTTTAACTAGAAAAGAAAATTGTTAGGAATGAGTTATGATGTAAATATAATAAGCAAAATTATTATTAATGTATGCATGTAATCAATATTTATTTCCATTAAAATGCTATTTTGCACATTATTCAAATTCTAAAGAGACTTGATAAGTTTTTGATTATGCTATTAGGAATGTCAAAATTTCTACTTCTTAAGGAAGTATCATTCAATTATAAGGATGATATTAATATAGAAAATTTTCCAGACTTTTTTAATTGAAAATATAATTGAGAATTAAATAAAATAGTAATTCAATTTTTTTTCCACTACATGTCATGAAATACGAATATTTTAATTAAAGATTTATCGTACGTGATTTATTCAAAATTATTTTTTCATAAAAATCTAAAATTTTAAGGGAATTAGTGAATTTTCAGTTTTTTACAAAAATTTCAAACTAATTAACGTTATGATACTTTTAACAAATAATCATACCGAGATTTTCTTTTTAATTTCCAGTGAAAATTTTGGACCTGTTTATTCGAATATATATTTTAATTTATTCTTTCAAAATATCTTTTGAAATTCATTTCTAATTTTTTTAATCACATCATAATAGAGTTCCTTGTGTCTCAAGCAATTATAAATAAATTTCTGCTAAATACATCATATTTTAGTATGTTTTTAGATGTTATAATTTTAAACTTCTCCAAATATCCATTAATTAACTAAAAATTTTATTTCTCATTTTTAAATGATGGCATAGATATTCGTTGTCTCATTCAACTAATTTATGCTGATTTAATTTAACAAATTTATGATAAATACAATATTTTAATATGTATTTAGATACTAGGCTAAAGCTTTTAAAGTCCAAAAATTTATTGATGAACTGCAAGTTTATGCAATATCTGATTATTGATCACTTAATCTGACTAAATATATTTTTCAGTCCAAAAATCTAGAGTTGTTAGCATACAATACTATGGTTGAGATAGTATACAAAATGTGCAAGCGTTTTCATTTCTTTAAGAAATTTATAAAATACGTTTTCTGCAAGTTTTTTTTTTATCTCTATAAGATACAGAATTCGTAAATAACACATCCACAGAATTATTTGGATTTTAAATGTAGGCAGTATTATTTGGATACTTCCCAAATATTCAATTTTGGTAAAATACTTTTTCTAACTTTAATATTATCTACTTTCATGAATAAAGTTGATACTATTAAGATTTTTGTATTTTCGAAAATAGTTTAGCTTTTTAATAGATTTATACAGGAAACAAATTTTGAGCTGCAATGATTATTATTCTTTTATTACTAGAAAATTCTGAAATATTAATTTTTTTTTAAATTAATGAAAGGAATAATTATTTTTCAAACAATTATACATTGAGTTGGGCATTTTTTTTTTAATTTTACACTTCATTTTCCTTTTATAAACTTCATCCTAATTTGATTCTCTGTTGTGAGTGTGTGTGTGGTGATGTTTCTAAATATTTATGATGCTATCTAAAAAGTGTAACGTGTACGATAAGAATAAAATATTCTATAGTTACAGAGAGAGTTTTGATTTATTATCAAAAGAGCTTGTCCACTGAAATGCAAAGGAAAAAACGCATTGCTTGGGCATCTTCCGGGATATCCGAATCGGAATTATTTTACAACTGTATTCAAACGATGTTCCATAATTAGAGCTGCTCATGAACATATGGATATGTTTGTTCATTACATTATCGAAGTAAAAATAGATCTAACGGGATAAAAGCTGTTTAGTTATAAATGGGTTTATTGGTTGCCACCAAACCTCCCTGTGTTCAGACATTTTCTACTTCAAAAAGAAGACACTTTAGCCATATCCAACAATATTTCTATTCTAATTACTATAATTTATAAAAGCAATTTGTTATGCGCGTGTAATCTGACTTATTTCAAAATATGCCGGATGAGATTAACGCCAATTTTCGAGTGTCTGGGTTATGACTAAAAACAAACGTTTCGAATATCTTCGGTAAATATGTTTACTGGCATTTAGTTGCAAATTTCTGTATGTTTTGTGCTATAACTAAGTTGTAAATCACACATAAGTTAATATGCTTTTAATACTTATATCTATAATCTAGGTTATCATTTGGCTTTAATCTGCTTTTTACATATTCAACTTAGTAATAAATGTTTATTTGTGTAATATATTTTATTTATAACAATGTAATAGATGTTAATGTTTTATACATTCACTTTGTACCAACTAAAAGTATGTAAATTGCATTAATATACCATATATTCATGTTAAATATAACAGAAAATTTTATAAAAGTATATTTACATATATTTTTGTTTAATATATGAACATTTCAATGAAACGTACAAAAAAGGATTGTGTTACGATGCTTGTTTGTTTTTATCTATTCGTTACAGAAAACATGAAGAGAAGGTTTTTATTTAAAGTACATCATTAGTACATTCTCAAATTAGGTTTGCTAGAAAGATTTCTGAGAAATTACCCTGCTGAAATTCCTACTTTTAATTTTAATTAAGGCTAAAATACATAATATTAAAGCACGAAATTTTTTAACTTTTACCAAATTTGTCGCAGAAAATAATTTTAGCATATATGATAAATTATTTAATTTTTTTTATAAATAATTTAAATGTTTTCCGTAAATTTATATTGAATTCATAGTTACTTACACACTAGAGTCCGTGCAGCTAATTTTGCGTCAAAACTTAAGTAAAACCGCATCTTTATACATAGTTAGAAAATTTCCTTTTCTTAATTATGAAAATATCCTTATAATTGGATAAAAATATATGGAAAAAATAATAGGTAAATTTCTTTGAAATTCTTTCTACTTAAAAAAGCTGTGGTGATGCTGATACGTAAACACCAATTCGTGTAGTTTAAAATGGGTAAAAATTTAATTACAAGATAATTTTATTTGAACTTATTGTAATTAAAATGATAATTTTGCTTAAATCAAAATATTCCACATTAAAACTTTTAAAGAGATTTATTTAATATTTCGGAAGGCTTGGAATTAAATATAAAAACTAATTTGTTATAAATTATTTTCATGTTTGCGACTGAAGTGTTCCTGCATAAAGTATGTATATTTTTTGAATAGCGAATATTGTAGGAAATGCATTCAGTAAGTTATTTAATATAAATGTTTTCTAAATTCATGACACAAAATATGTGTTTTTAGTTTACTTTCTTTTTTCAAAAGTTTTTTTTTGTATTCAATTAAACAATTTTTCTTTTTATTCCGTATGTGCATGTGCGCGCGTGCAAAATTAAATATATAATTTCAATTTTCTATTAAAGTCAATTCATTATCATTCAAAATTGCATCTGCTCTTTAAATCCAAAAATGAAATATTTTGTAACCAAAGTGACAAAGTATAAAATGTACACAAATTATTTACACATTTTTTATCGTTTAGTTTATCGTTAGAAAATATATCTCAGCAACAACTTAGTCTGAAAATATTCGAAATTATACAAGTAAAATGAGGATGAACTATAAAAAATTTGCATACATAATGTAATTTAATAATTATTAATTATAAGCCAATATCAAACTAATAAGAAAACATTATAAATAACTATCTCATACCCGAAAATTTTCAATTCAATGATTTACATATATTATTGTATAATTATTAATTACAAGTGTTTAATAAATCAATATCCAAAAAGATCCACAGTATTAAAGAATTTAAATTAAATAGCTAATCTGATTAAAATGATTCCTTCATTAGTATAAGGTTTAAAATCAGTATATAAATATAACAATTTATTGAATTAACTAGTTGAACATTCTGATTATTGTACTTATTAAATTTCAAAAAAGGGAAAGCTTTATCAGATAGCAATGATGGAATGTTTATACAAACTCAACATGACGTCATAAAATGAGCATTTCCGAGAATGAAAAGATGTCGCAAACAGACAAAATTTCAAAATATTTATATGTCAATATAATATAAAATTACATTTATATCATACTTGTTTGGCATTAATTAATTATAATATATTGTGCTATATTTACGTTTAGAAATGACAGAGAGTATAGTTATCAAATATAAAAGCTTTGAGCATATATGAAGATTTATTATCTAATATTTCTTTGATTTGTTTTATTATTGCATATTATTTTATTTTTTTTTTAAAATAAAATTAAAATACTTATTATTGGAAAATATTTTTAACACATTCGACTAATAAGTGTTTTGGTTAATTTATTACTTTATTAAAATCTAAGATATTTGCATCAAAATTAATCAAATTTGTTTTGTAATATAAAGTAACAAATACAGAATTTTCAGCAAAAACCAAACATCTTTTTATAGATTACATTAACTAACAAAAGGATATACTTACTACAATATTTAGAAACATATTCGAATGACCAATTATTATTAATATATTATTTATAACACAACTTTTGCCAAAGGAAAGTATTTTTCCATTAAGGATGTTTTCAATTATTCTAAGTAGCTACATATATCCTTAAAAGAAAATCCAAAAAAAACCATTCAAACATATCTTAATGTTGTTTATTCCCAAGAAGCCAAAAGAATAAAAACAGATATTTTTACATGAAAGTCAGCAAGAATATTGCTGTTATATTTGATGATAAACTGATACAAGCTTTATTTCTAAATTTATACAAGAAATGTTTTTACCACCATCATGTCATCAAATTCAGCTTAAAAGTCCATTAGTATTTGCACTAAAGCATTAAAGCAACGTGAAACTCAAATATCATTATCTTAACTGAATGACAAGCAAATGAAACATACCCAAGATATTTTTTCTATTTTAGAAAATAACTTTAAACTATGGAAAATATTCATAAAATTATTTTGTTATCTACATATATAACAAATAGGGGAATAAAAAAGCAAAATAAAATTATTTATTTTAAAATAATAAATTCAAAAATACTGCTCTTTTCAGATAAATGTGCATGAATGTTTTACTGAATAATAAAAATCATTGTTTGGAATATTTTGTACTCTTTAAATTTTCCTAAAAGTTTGATAAAGATGGTTAAAAATACCAAAAAAGTAAACCTTAACAAAAACTATCTTAGAGTTTGAGTTTGTTAACATTTTTTGGTGAAAATTATTTAATAAACTTTATATTAATATGTAAACTAAAAATAAAAAATAGGTTAAAGATTTATAAAGTTAAAACTAAGAAATATATATACTTCAAAATTTGTATATAAACTTTAGAAACTGCCATCTAATTGATAAATTCCTTTTACTTCCTTTTATTCCTTTGCAGCCATTTAACGCTATCAGGAATCAATCAATTGAAAAAACATTTCAATAAATAAAAAATACTAGTTAATTTTTATTTCTAAGAGACAATATTTGCAATATAAGTATTTTTAAAATATCTAAGCAATTTTAGGAAAAATAAGTTAATTACATATCTTCTGTCTGGAATTTTACAGCAGTTTTTTGTAAATATAATATATCTGGTATTTATTGGGTTTATTTATTAAATCTATTCACCTCACAAATATATTTATCAAAATGAAATATATTTATTTAATGCATTTTTAATATTTTAAATATTTTTTTTATATTTCAGTATTTGCTTGATTGGATAAAGAACTATTTATACTAAATTGTGCAGAAAAAAATTTATGCTAGGTTATAAAAATTAAGATAAAAGTTTCTTGAAGGAAATAATGCCTTCCATTAAAGATGTTAAACAGCAAGTCAATCATATAAAAAATTGCGATAGTAAGACAATCAAAAAGTCAGAAAGATAGTCAGAAAATATATTTTAAATTGATCCTTTAAGCATAATTATTAGAATCTGGAGGAAATAAATACCTTAAAATGAAAGATTTTCTTCTTTTTTATCGTAATAAAGTACTTCGATTTGAATTTCCCATTACTCATTTTAAAGTTTTCCTGGTAATAGTCATCATTTCTGATTCTTAAAACTTTTAATTACCTTTGGTATTGACAGGTACTTAGATAACTACAAAGATTAATCAACTTTTTTCTTTTTTAAGCTGCCGATTTATCACCGTAATTATGCTTCGGTAAGTAGTTTGCAATTATGTGGTAATTGCCTTAATTCTATACTTTTACCTTGGTAACTAAGATAGGATGTGATATAAAATTTCTTTATTCAACAGCTCTTTGTTATTAACAGAAATCACTTTTCTTCAAACATACTTTTTTGATATTAATTAACGATTGTATGAATAAAACCATTGAGTCCAGTGTTAAATATTTCTTCTCTTTTAATAAAAACTAAATTATACGCACACTCATGCTAATAAGACTTTTTTTTGAGTAAACAATTTTATGAATAATTTTGAACAAATGATAAATAAATTATTGATAGTTTTGCAATAGATATTAGGTGGTGATTAAATCCCTTTTATATTTTATCTTATAAAAAATTATTTTCAAAAATCAATGATATTGAGTTAATAACTTGATGGGGTAAAACCTGTATTATTAAAGAGATTATTATGTTCAGCCTCAACAAATTACTATTTCTAAATATATTTTTAATATTAGCCAAAGTAGTGAGGTAGACATTTTATTCTAAATTCCCATTTCTAAATTTACTAAACAGTTAGATACTAATTCAAAATAAAATGTACGATAAGTTATTAAGTGCTTATGTACAACAAATTATTAAATTATAATTATGTACTACAAATAAGTAGTTGCATTCAGTATTCTATTCAATATTGAAGTCTACCTTTGGATCAAGAAAATGAAAAACTATCCAATCATTGAAAATGCAAAATAGTGTTATATAAAAAAAACTTTATACATTTTTAATTAATTTGAATTGATATACATCCAGCATAACACATTTATCTCTTTCAGATAATCAAGAAATATTTGTTTTTAAGATATTAATAAATCTTTATTCGTACGATATTTTTCTCAAACGTTTTGCTTATAAATAATTAAATTACGTTTGAAAACTTCAGAAATATAGCCATAATGAAGCCTATTAAAATAAATTCTACACACTAATTTTCTCATTGTAAGTTTTAAAATCAATAAATCTTAATAATTTTGTAAGTTTTACTTTGCCTGTAAATAAACAACAAAAAACATGTATTGGATCATTATCATAGTGAATTAAGAGAAAGATAATTAAATAGGAAAATTTTAATCTTTGATATGTTGATATGTTATAGGAAGGTTTTAAAGTCTATAACTTGTTTAGCGAACTGTATTCAATTTAAGTTATAAAATTTTGAATTTAAGTCGTTAATTGTTTTTATTTTTTAAATAATTATTTGAAAGTATAAAATTAAGAAGCAAAAAATATGCTCTTGCTATTTTCATTTAAAATATTGCAACACAATTTTACCTTTTGTTGCATGTTAATACTTCAATAAATTATTATGCCTTGAGTAATATTTAAATATATTAGTGAATACGTTAACAATATCAAAATTTACTTTAGAAATAGTATGACAATATTCCTAAACAAATAAATTTCATAACATAATTTTACTGCAAAGATTTTCTCCTTATGAAATTTATCTTAAGCCATAACAAAAATTTGAAATAAGCTATTGAAGTATCTCTTTTGTCTGAAATTTTCTATGTATTTCTTCTGTTTAAAATGACAAATACAGTAAAAGAACTGCGAATAACATTTTTTATTACAAAGGGAATGTGAAATGTGGAGTTTCATATTTTTTAATATTTTCATATTAATAAAACTTCTTTTAATTTATTACTTGAAAATTTAATTGAAGCATTTTTAATTTTAAAAATTAATGTTTATTTTAATTTTTATAATGGTGTTCATTGATATATTCTGTGTATAAGACATGTTATTTTATTTTTCTAAAACTAATTTTCCCTCTATTTTTAATAAATATATTCTAAACTATGTGTATAGGTGATACTATTCATAAGGTGATAGTATAAGTGATACTATTTATTCATTACTAAACATGATTTTCTTTTCTGTAGCAATATGTGCATTCTTTTATTAAACCTTCAAATATAAAATATAACTAATTTCATATCAGTCATATAATGAATTCATTGAATATAATATTTTGTCGAATTATAATAAAGTTAATTATATTAGAAATCTCATGTTCTGTTAAATAAGCTGTAATGTCTGTATATATAAGTATAAAATTACTAAGCAATAAACAGGTCAAAATTAAATAAGTTTATAGTAAAATTGGCAATATATAATTTTAAAATCTGTATATATTAATATCTGAAATGAAAATTTGAAATATATTTTTTGCAATAATTATAATTATTTACAACTGTTATTTGAAAAACAAATTCTCACAGACATTATAGTGTAATTAAAGAAACGATTTCAATTTATGGGTACGTCCTTGTTTTTTGATGAAATGGACAGTTTACAAAAAAGAAATGTGAAATTGGAAATGATAAAAGAGTTTCCTAAACTAACTAATTTCTCACAGGAATTAAATTTTTAACAACAATATTCTCAGCTGCAGAAATATTGCAACTAAAATAATTACACGGATTATTTTTAAGCGATTATTTACTTTTGTTAGATATTAATATACTAAATGATTTTTTTCTGACAATTACTGGTAAAAGTAACTCATTGAGTATAAATGTCCATTAAGGTATTCTCCGAATTACATCAAAAAATGTATACTTCGAAAGCAATCACTAGCTTTGCTACTATGTACATAATCCTACAAATTCCATGTGTCAAGACAAATAATGCATTTCATATTTATACTTTTTCATTCACAGATATACTGTTGCCATTCGGCAGTCTCACTTTGAAAATAAAAGCAGAGTGTAGTGTATTTTAAATTTACTTTATAAGATGTCTGATTTAAAAGGACATGCATTTTGCTTAACAAAATTAAAGAAAAAAATTAGAAACTGTGAAATTCATAACTTGCTTAGAAAATTATTTAAAGCTAAGCACTTAAAGTAAATTGAAATTCAATTCATTTGATAGCAGTTTTTCAGACAATGAAGGAGAATTTTTTAAAAAGTAAAATAAATTTTGAATGCAATCATTAATAATATTGAAAAATCTCACTAAAAATTAAATAAAATTTAATTAAATGGTATTTTAAATAAAAACATGTAAAATATTAAAATATAATTTAATAACAAAGCCTATAAATGAAACTACAAAGTTGTAACTATTCTAAAAAAAGGTAAACAATAAAGAGTTTCGTTTTTTGTAACTAATGCATTATCTAATGAAATCAGATTATGCAATTTACTAAATACTACCTAAAGGTCATAGAATATGAATATATGATAATAATGATCATCTTTTCAAATTTATAAAACTCTTTTCAAATTTATTTACACTTTATATCAAAACAAATAAAACGAATTTTAATGAACATAAGGAAACAGGCATTTTATATGAAAAAAAAAACGTAATTTTGAAGTACATCAAATATTGAAAGCATATGAGTTTTTTTGGGGGGAAATTTTATAAGTAATTCAATTTCTGCTTAAGATCTTCGATAAATAACTGTAAACCGAATAAATTCAATAAAGAATAATTAAATATACGAAGAAAAATTAATTTAATCTAGTATTTCGATTTAGTAAGAAGTTAGTTAGAAATAAGATTATTTATCAATTTTGACGAAATTGGATAATGTTTTAGGTATATTCTACGTTATTTAATATTGAAATAATTAAACTACTTATTGAAAATTAAATAAATGATAACTATAATGCATAAATAAATAAAATATATATTTTATAAATTAACTGTAGTAAATTACTGTAATTAATTTATAAAGACTTCTTAAATTAATAATAGTAACATTACTAAAATTAATGTCAAATTATGGTTGTCCAAATTTAAGAAATAAAATAATTTTTTAATGTTATCATTTTAAGCTTTGTATTACAATCTCCTTATGATTTTAAACATTCCTTCATCTGTACAATTTTAAAAGAAGTTGGCTACTATAGAAAACATTTTGGATTTTTGTTGAACTTAAAAATATTAAGAAAAGATTTCAATTTATTTATATCATCCTTACATTCATAAAACTAAATTTTTCAAGAATATTTTTATAAGCCAATGCAACAACCTCCTTAAAGTATATAAACTTAAGTAAACAAAATATAAAGCATGTTAATCAATCAAAATGTACATAAAGATGTGTAGTCAGATTTCGGTAATCAATTCCGCTATATATCATGTATATTTTTTTTCATAGTATTTGAAACTATATTTCAGAGAAAAAGGCTTAATGTTTTGCCATTTCCATTGCTGGAGGAATTCTTTCAAAAATTTCTTAAATTGTTAAGTAATATTTTTTTTTTGTGAAGTGACACAAAACAATTTTGATGTCATTAAATAAGGTGGTTTTACCAGTCTTCTATTCAGAATTTCTATACTCTCATGAGCATTAGGTTTACATCTTTTTAATTAACAAATCTAACTTTCTCTTTTGTTATTAATCAACAATGTAAAAGTATGAATTGTAAAAAAAATAAATTTTATAAACAAAAAATTTAAATAAATATTCTTATCTAATAAAAAAAACTTTAGCATGAGAAAAACAATTTACTTTAAAAATTAGTTTTAGTAATAAATAAATTTTAGTGTTGTGTGAAAAGAGAATCATTTTTTAGGCAAAAGAAAGTAAAGTTCTGAAAAATTCAAGAATTTATTAAAATGATAGTTAATGGGAAAATTTTGTTTTTCTTTGTTTCTTTCATAACTTTAATTTTTTAATATTTGATGTCCCTGAATTTCATTATGTGTTCATAATGAATACATCGTCTGTATTGAATAAAATTCTTGATCCAAAATAAATGAAAGAATACCTAGGCAAAAGAGCAATACTTCGAAATAATTTAAAATTTAGTATTTAAATTATTGTGTTAAATATTTTTTCGTTCAATATGCATTTTTAAGCTTTATATTATTTAATCTATGAATTCAAGATAAAATACATTTTCTGAATTAGTTACATTAAAATATAAATTAATGTTTTATATCCTCTTTTTGTTTATTTAGAATAAAAATGAATTATAGAGACATTTTATAAATGTATATTTACTTTGTATATTCTTTTATTTGTGTACTACCTTTCCCAAATGTATTTTTAAGTAACATCTAATATTCATATTTTTCCCTTATTTCTTTTTAAAATCTGATTTATTATTCATATTTTGAATATCAGGTTTTAAAACGAAGCTTTATTCCCACAAAATACAAAATTGAACATTAAATATGCAGGTTATTTATGAAAATTATGTTTTGGGATTTCTTAAATATACTTGCTTTTATGCTTTGATCATTATTTACAGGTTATTTTTTGAAGAATAAATTGCTTTTGAACTAATTGAGAAAAATATTGTAAGGCCATGTGAAGCATGAAATGAGATGAGAAAAAGAAAATGGAACCGTATCATAAAAATCCAATAATCCAAATTCGAAGCAAACAAAAAAACTTTCTTTCGCTTTTGTGATTCTCTAGAGACTGTTCTTCCTTTATTTATTTTTCAGTTAAAAGTTAAGTCGTACAGCTGCCTTGAAATTTACACGAAAAACAAATGGCACTTCAAGGAAAGGAATTGAATTCTTATTCAATTTCTTTTTAAGTTATTTTATTGAGATATTTCAATTTCCACATGCTTTTTTTTATAATAGTTTAAAATTTGTTTTAGGTTGTGGTAGGAACTATGGTCTCAATTCTTTTCGAAAGAAATTTTATAAGCTTTGAACATAAAACCTCATTCTTAAATAAAAGAATAAATGTAAAAAATTCTAATCATTATTTTCTCTTAACGTGACAATAACTTCTCCAAACAAATAGTTTGTTTACCTCCTAGTGTTGTTAAAAATACTTAAGTTAAAATATTTTTATTAATTATTAACAAAAAAATCAAATTCAATGTACTTAATTCCTAAGTTTGATTTTTGCTCTGGCAATCTAAAGTTAATATTATATTGATTGCTTAAGCACTCCTATAGTTTAATTTTCAACAAAATTACTAACAACTAAAACAAAATACTAATAGAAAAAACTAATTAAAAATTAATCATATAGTCCTAACTCATATATAGAGCTCATAATACATGATTTTTATTATAAAAGACTGTTTATTATTAAATATATTATTTGTTTTTGTTTCTGATTAAACCCATTATTTGTTTGTTTTCTACAAACTTAAGATGTGTGAAAAAAATAACCAATAAATAATAATAAATGTGTGATAAATAATAAAATCAATATCAAATAAAAAAAACATCTACAAAAAATACTATTCCAAAAAATTTATTTTAAAAAAAATATAATAATTAAATATTTTGAATAATGTTTTCCTGTTTACTTCTATTTAAAATTGAACACATAAGAGAAATTCAAGAAACAGTTTTTTAATTTATGTACTGCAATATATTATTACACAATAGTAAAATTTCAAATGATAAATTATTTTTTATGATTTGAAATTTAATCTCT
>JAPDSC010014567.1:0-10351 GCA_026290005.1 Latrodectus geometricus | reverse complement strand
AAAGCAGACTTTGAAAATTTAATTAATTACTATCCATATTTATCACATTCTCAAAAGTTATTTTATTTACACTCTTGTCACAGGGCAGTTCCAAACTAATTGAAACTTCTGACGATTGTTATGTGGCACTTATGAAAGCACTAACTGATTGTTATCATTATAAAAGAATTCTAGTTGATACCTATATAAACAAAATAATAAATTTTCCATGTATAACACATGAATCTGCAAAAGATTTAAGAGAATTGTCAGATAATGTAAGTTAAAATCTTAAAACTTTATAACTTCTTAAATTTGACCATGATAATTTATCTGGTGCTTTATTAGTAAATATTTTGTTTCCCAAATTGGAAAAAAACTCTAGAATTCAATTTGAACTTACATTAGAAAACAAAGATTATTCAAATTTAAATAAATAATTGCAGTTTATGGAGAAAAAGAAGTTATGGTTAGGAATATTTTGGTGGAAATATTCAAACAAAACCAACAAAAGTCACAAATTTCCCTTTTTGCCCATTTAAAAATCAAAAACTTTTCTTATTAATGCACATAATAATTCTTTTTGTTATATTTGCCAAAACTCATCTCATACAACTTATAAATGCTTTAAATATAAAGGTATGGATGTATCCCAAAGATATGAACTGATTAAAAAACACAAGCTTTGCATTAATTGTTTACACCATTCTCTTATTATTGCAAACTGTAAATCGTAATAAAATTTCCTGTTTGTAGCAAAGAAATTTACCACACTTTGCTCCATAAGCCTAAAGAGGTGACTGAACCAATAGAGTCACTTCCCGCGCGCGAGAAAAACTATGACTCTTTCCCCTCTCTGCTCGCAACAAGCGAAGAAAAAGCTGTGGTTTCTCTTACATTGGTTCTACTCAATAATAGTAAAGTATGCATTGATAAACACTATGATTGTGTATCTCTGAGATGCACAAAACGAAAGATGAATTTTCAGGGCGATTTTGGACTCAGCATTTATGATAAATTTTATCAATGCATAGTGCTTAGGAATAAAAAAGGTAAAACAATCACTCTGATTAATGGTTTAAATCAGGGGTGGCCAAGACGTCGACTTGTAAACCACGAAGACATTTTAGGTAGTCCCCGTGACCATACCGATAATGACCCCGGATATTAACAATTTAATTTATGACTTATGACATAGAATCAATGAATTATTTAAAATAAAAATTTACTACAGTCTATGCTTTAAAACCCAAAACAAACTGTGCAAAGATTTATGATTAAAGGTTTACGATTTAAAACCTAAAACGGACATGATGAGCACAATTAAAACATTCAAAGAAACTATAGAAAGATATGCATCACAATTAAGAAAACATGAATTGAGAAACTTCAAAAACATAGAGGAAGAGTGCATCCATAATCCAAACCGAGACTTTGAAGAGTTCACTTAACATTTACTTGTTTTGTTTGAAGAATTTGAAAGAAGTTTCGCTGACTTAATTAGGTTGAAATAAATAAATTTTATGGTGTTCCTATTTAATAAAAATGTCAACATTGATGGACAACGTGTCTGAAAATATAGGAGATTTAATAGATATCATATCAGGAAGAAGAAATTAATAAATTAAGATGCAATATATTTATTAAATCCAAAGCATATTTAGTGATACTGATTTTTGGAAATTAATTTCTGAGGAAACGTTTCCAAATATTTACGAATTGATTTTGTATTTCAAATCATACTTTGGATCAAGGTATCTTTGATAATCTGCTTTTTCAACCATGAACAAAAAACAAACATTGGTCGCATTTAAGATGAACATTTAATTTCGTGTTTAGGCATTGCAATAAGCTCGTACCAGCTACAATATGATAAACTTGTTGCAGATATATAGTGTCAAATTTCAACTAAACGAAGTGAATAGGATAGTCACTTTTTAATATATGGATACTTTGATTATTTTCGTCCGTAGATTTTTGTTTTGCAAATATTAATATTAACTTTTTTTTTTTTAGAAAAATTATATAATTTATCATTTTTTTGTTACCGAAAATAAATATGTACGTTAATTTAGCTCTGCCATTGGTAGACTGCCTTCGATTTTTTAAATGTGGAGTAGACCCTGGATCCCAAAAGTTTGGCCATCCCTGGTTTAAATGATCACAGTTTCAATGTTAAAACACAAATAACTGCAGAGTTATCTAATAATGATGGAGATTGTAACTTGATTGTAGACTTATTAACTGTACCAAAAATTACTGAAAGGACTTCTTCAAAAATTGAATGTTACACAATTGTAAATTCCAAAAAATGTATGCTTTGCCAATTCTGAATTTTTTAAACTAAATAAAATACAACTTTTATATGGAGGAGAACTATTCTTCCACTTTTTAAAAACTGATAAAATGAGGCTAGAAGACAACGATTTATTTCTTCAAAACAGTTGTTTTGGTTATTTAGTTTTGCGAAGTATTAAATTACCCAATTTTAAAGGTAAAAATTTCCCTTCTCACCGCTGCTTCTTAAAAGTGGATTCTTTAAATGATTCTATTAAAGCCCTTTCGGAAACAGAAACTATTGATGACTCAAATACTATTACTAGTGATGAAACTCTGCAACAAACTTTATGAGAAAACTCATTACCGTAAAGCTGATGACAGGTACATAGTAAAAACACCCACAGTTTCAAATAATTTAAATACAATGGAATTGGTTGATTCCAAAGCATTAGCATATCTAAGATTAGAACAACTATGGCATCACTTAGATGGAGATCCAATAATAAAATTTTGTATTCAAATTTTTTGCAAGAATAAAAAGAATTAAATCACACTGTTACAATATTTTCTTCCCCATCATAGTTTTAATACAAAACTAAGAGTTGTTTTCAATGCTAGTGCTAAGACAACAAATGGTAATTCTCTGAATGCTTTTCTACTCAAAGGAGTTATTATAAAAGAAGATTTATTTCTATAATGTTAAGATTCTGCAAACATCTTTTTGCTTTTTCAGCCGATATTCAAAAAAATGTTTTGTCACATTGAAATTCATCCACCACAAATGAAATTGCAAAGAATTCTTTGGAAAAAAAAGCAAGGATAATCCCGTTCAGATTTATGATTTAAAAAAGTGACATATGGAACAGCATATGCTCCATGTCTTGCAACAAGAGCTCTCCATCAGTTAGCTATTGATGAAGGACACATATTTCTACTTGCTGCTTCTGCTACACCAGATTTCTATATGGATGATGCACTTAGTGGTTCTTCCAGTTTACAGCAAGCTAAAAAATTTCAAGAGCAGCTTTCTCAGTTGCTTTTATGCAGGGGAATGCCCTTGCATAAATAGCGCTCAAACAATCCTGAACTATATATTAACATCACAGAATTCTATGATTTTGATTCATCTTCAGTGGGAAAAAATGCAAAAACACTTGGAATGTAATGGTGGATATCAAATGACACATTTAGCTACCAAGTAGCTATAGAACCAAAAACAATTTTCATAAAGAGATTTGTTGTTTCACAGATAGCTAGAATTTATGATCCATTACGAATAATTGGACCTGTTATTTCCAAGGCAAAAACATTTTTTCAGTAGTTATGGCTATTAAAGATTGATTCTAGAAGATTCTTAGGCATATTTTATTTGAAAATATGACCAAAATCATTATGCACAGTTTTGCAGACTCTTCCCAAGCAGCTTATGGAACAGTGATTTATCTCTAAAGATTCAACAAAATGGCTCTGTTAATAGTCATCTCCCCTGTAGTGAATCACATGCTGCTCTTATAAAAACCATGATAATTCCTAGACTTGAGCTTTCAACATGTCTGCTGCTTTCTCAACTGGTTCAAAAATTCATAAAAGACCAAAAGTTAAATATCAAGAAGGTAATGTTGTAGTTAGATTCTACAATTGCACTTATTTGGATAAGTTGTTTGCCTCATCAATTGAAGACCTTTGTGAACAACAGAGTTGTTCAAATTCATTGTCTTTCAGTGATCCACGCATCTTACAGTGGAATCATGTGACAACTATTCAGTAGATATTATCTCCTATGGATCGGATGCAAATGAATTTTTTCCAAACAACTTTGATAAAACAATCTTTCATTTTTGAAACAGAATTTCTCCAACCAAGTTTGGAAGAACTTGCGATTCTGTATATTTGAGTGAACCGATATCTCCATTAAGCTTAAATTTCTCATTAGTTGAGAAAGAAAATTTCCTTGATGATCTAACAAAAATTTCTAATGTACTCACTAAATTAATAAATAGTCTGCTTTAATTTCACATTTACCTTTAATCTTAAAAACCTAGGAAATGTTGATACCCAAGAATTCAAAATTGCTAGAGATAAACTAATTGAACATGTACAGGTAAACTTTTTATGTAAAAAAATAGATGATTTAAAGAAAAAGAGTGTCATTTCTCCGAGTAGTTAGCAGAAATCTTTAAATCCTTTCTCAGATAAAAATAATATACTTAGAGTTGGTGAGCATTTAGATCAATCAAACTTTAATTCTAACAAATAACATCTAGTTATTTTACCTGATAACCAGAAATTAATAGAACTTATTTTTGAATATTTCTATAAAAAAGATTAACATTCTGGTCCATCAAATTTGTTACTTATTGTTTGTGAGGAATTTTGGCCATTGAGAGGTAAGGATTCAGCAAGGAAAACTGTCCACAACTGTTTACAGTGTTTTAAAAAGAAGTCAGTCATTAACAACCAATTAATGGAAAGCTTTCCTAAGAAAAATTGCTCCTAACCCTCCATTTTTCAATTTAGGTCTAGACTTTTATGGTCCTTTTTTAATAAAATTTAAACTCCAAAGGAAGGGTAGTAATCAAAGAATTTATATTACAAATATTTATTTGTATGGTTACTAAAGCAGTACATTTTGAATTTGTATCTGACATTACTACAGAACCTCTAATAGCAACTCTAAAAAGATTTTTCGCTCGTAGAGGTAAACGTTTTTCAATATTTTGTGATAATGCTACAAATTTTGTCAAGGCACAATCTGAACTTAATTGTCTGCAAAAACTAGTGTCTATCTTAATTATCAATTAGCATCCTATTTTGAATTGGAAGGTGTTACTTGGAAATACTTGACATCAAGAGCTCCAAATTTCGGCGGGCTATAGGAAGCTGCAGTAAAATCTTTCTAACACCATTTAAGAATAGCTGTAGATAACATAAAATAAACTCTAGAAGATTTCTCAACAATTATAATTCAAATTAAAGGCATATTAAATTCTTGCCATTTAATTCCCCTAAGCTCTGATTTTGAGAATTTGAAAGTATTAACACCAAATTATTTTCTAATAGGTTGTCCTATTACTTCAATTCTAGAACTAAATTCATGTGAAAAAAAAATGACAATATTTTATCTACCTGGCAAAAAATCACAAAATTAGTTCAAACAGTATGGAAAAGGTGGTACAAAAAATTATCTTAACCACTTACAACAACGAAATAAATGGCAGTTTAAAAAGCGTAATATATATAAAGTGGATATGGTTATAATTAAAGAAAATAACATGCATTGAACTTTCATTGAAATGGGCAATTGGTTGAATTATGAAAATTACCTCTGGTTCTGATAGAAATGTCAGAGTAATTATAGTAAAAAGAGTGGAATTAAAAGACCAATATCAAAACTATGTATTCTACCAATAACTTAATAATTTTGTATTTTATTACACATTATGAATGATTAATTCATAAGAATCAAATTGCATAGCTTACTCAAATCATATTTGTTATGCTTTTATTTTATTATTGTATATGTCTCTATATAATATATCCTTATGTATAATCTATACTTAAATAATGCACATTTTACAAATGTATTTTATGCTTATTGAAATATTTGGCGGGTAACAACTTCGGGTGGTATATTTAAGAATGTTACGCCTGCAATGTCAGTCGCTTCCTCAAACTCTCGTGAATAAGATGTGTATAACGAGCTCGTGTCGGCAACTTTTATTATGTATCTTTCACAATAAACTGTTATTGTTTTAATTATACAGCCCACAGTTATAATTTGAGCTCTGCACTATCCCTTATTACAATATCCATTTACTAAAGAATTAATAATTTTAATTCTAGTTTAGATAGTAACTTAATAGCAATATATGTGTAATTAAACTGTTAATGATCCAAAATCTCAAAATAATAAGGATAGGGAATTTTATTTTCTATCACATTGTATGCAACAGTAAGTTCAAGATGAGAGAAATGGATTTATTTCGTCCCAAACTTTTTCTACCACTTTTGGATTTCATTTTAATTATATGATCTTGGTTGACATATTGATTACTTCTTTTTAATGATTTTTTTTATAGTAAGCTAGGTTGATTTCATAGACACGTATAAGTGCTTGTAAATGTATACCCTTCTGCGTTGCAATCAACCAGAAGGGAGAAAGCTAGACAGATACTAACTTAACTGACAAATCATTCTACAAAATAGTAAAGTTAGCAATAAAAAGCAAACAAGGAAAGAGGAAGATAAATCTTGGTTGTGTGTTTCAATACAGAACCAGAAATGGATGATGCTAACTGAACTGAGATATTTCTTTCTTTACCCTTTCAGGTGAATTTACCCCTTAATATTATTTAGTGAATAAATTGAGTAAATAATTGAATAAAAGCATAGCTTTATTTTCTTCTTTTTGTAATAAAAAAAGAACAGTAAATGAAATTTATTAAATTTTTTATGATGTCTTTTACTTCTAGAAGTTTTTGATGAAATAAGAAATATTGTTAACAGCCAAAATTGTTTAGTAATTAATCAGTAATTATAGTATTTTCTTGCATATAATTTGAAACGGCATATTATTTGCAAGACAATTTCTTTGAATAAAAGAAAAACAAGAGTCACATATTCTGTACTGGTGTATAATCCATTGCAATTTTTTTGATAAATAGTCAAGAATATATACTGCTGATAATGTGGGTTTCACATAAAATAAAAAAATGTTCAGTATAATTATAAATATAGTAAATTGTACAGAAAAAACTATTGTGAAAAATATCTTTTTATATCCTTCTCATCGCAAAGTGCAATAAACTGAGATGAAAGTACCAAAGCGATCATAAGCGATAATTCCACGAAAATTCGAAAAAACTTAACGATTTTTAGTTTCTAATAACTTTTAAAATGAGGTTAAACATATTTTAAAAATAAAATACATTTGTTAAATTATAGTTAAAAGAAAGAAATGGAATCTTTTTTAGCTGCGCTGGATACATTTCTTTTGCATCATGCCTGCTTTGTTTTTCACTTTACATTTGTCACAATTTTTTTTATTTTCCTTTCCTTTAACTTTTAATTTAAAATCTACTGTGTAATTGAAACATTTTCGTTTCTATAGGACGATATATGAATTTAAATATTTTCAGAATAAAAGGGCTCATGTCAAGACAAAATGTGAAATGATGTTAGCGTATTGCAACAACAATGTGTTTCTGAGAAACCAAATTTGTTCTTGAATGTGATTAGACAAAGCTGATTATAACTAAAATAAATCAGTTGTGTCGTGGCAATATCTGTTATTTATTTTATGAAACACAACTGGTATTTCTTTCAAAACATTTTTGTAAGCTTTTCTGATGCAGGTTTTTTTTTTTTTTTTTTTTTTTTTTTTTTTTTTTTTTTTTTAAAAATCAGATTATCTATGACAGCATAATATACAACACAAATTTGAAACTTTTTTAACACATAACCCACAGATTATATACGAGAAAATATAATTAAAAAAGTTAGCATTCAAAACTATAGCTTTTTTAAATACTTAAAACATCAATGAAAGAATGTCATTTTCACAAGTTCTCTCTTTACATTAACAATATGTATGGATGACATTTATTTTAATTTAAAATTCATTAAAAGTTAATGATGAAAGCAATTTAGTTTTTTTAAATTATTTTCTATCTTTTTTTTTTTTTTTTGATACAATGATGCTATATTTTCATCTTTTTTCTTTATGAACAATGATAATTAAAATCAAGAGATTTTTCTGTTGAAATTATCATCACAAAAAGAATAACTTTACCAAATGACCATTGTTTGATTGTGCTTCATTAGAAGTAAAGCTCCCAACATCATCCGTATCTCGCTTTAAACGGCATTCTTGAATAACAGGATCCTTTAGTAATTTTTGGAGAACTTCCTGTTAATAGATTTTTTAATGCATATAAATTCTCTCATTTGACTCATAATGCTAATGCACACAAAATATAATGAACAAGTATCATAATATTTTATAAATATTCATTGCCTAAAACTTCCTACTAAAAGATAATTAAAATACTAATAAAAAAATGGTATGATTTTAGCAATGAATGCATATTTAAATTATGAATGAACGAAGAATGACACTTAAATTATGAAAAATAAATGATAATTGTGACTGTAATTAGTAATTTAATATAAAAAAAACCATTTAAATGACACAAAAAGTGGAGAAGTCAAGACACAATATATAACTTACAGGAAAAGGGCTTTCAATGAAATATTTGTTATGCTTCAAAAGAAGTTTGATTTTTCCATAACTGACTGTACACAGCTAAAAAAAATGAAATTAAAATTTAAAATGGATGCAAATCTACAAGTAAAAATTACTATTTAATTATTGATAAATAAGTGAATATACTACCTTAATAAATTCTACAATTCCATCTGGTATACTTGTTTTGCTCAAACGTCTTAAGTATTCAATTATATCAGTAGTTTGTAGACCAACAGATACAGCAGCATACAGAGAATATGCAGTAAGTCGATATTCATGAATGTGCTCAGGACGGCACACGGGCTATAAGTGAAAAAAATATTACTCAAGGAGATACATATTCTTCTAAAACAAAAAAAAATTACATAGCAAAATTAAGCACAAAATTTACAAAAACAAAATTTGTATGATGACATACAGATAAGAACGTTTAAGTAAAAGATTAGAGCTTGTCACTGTTGAATAACATTTTAAAGAGTGATACACTGTCTACCAATAAATATTTGAAACACCTGTGATAGAGAAGAAAAACTAACTATTCAAAATCAATAGCTGATAGACCTTTCACGAAAGCAATTACAGCACGAACCCTCTAAGGCATACTTTCTACAATTCTTTTTATTACAACTAGTGGTATTGTCTTCCATTCGGCTTGGAGTAAGTATACAAGTTCCTTTGCCAATTTTGGTCGGGTAGTGCATTTTTTAATTCGGCAATCCAACTTGTCCCAGAGGTTCTTGATAGGGTTCAGGTCTGGCAGGATAGTCCATTTGATGAACTCCATTGGCACCATACCAAGCCTTGGTTAACCCCGAAACATGATAAATGGCATTGTCGTCCTGAAAGTAACAGGGGTCCAAACCGTAAAACTGCCACAATGTAGGAAGCAAATTCTTATTCAAAATGGTACAATAGGCATCAGCATTGAGCTTACCATGAATGGGGACCAAGGCTCACAGACCATACCAGGAGACTCCCAAACCATAATTCCATATCTGGCAAACTTGACTGTTGGCACAATGCATTCTGGCAGGAGGCGTTCACCAGGCAGATGTCAGACCAAGATCCTGCCCTCCGAACGATAAAAGGTGAACCTGATTCATCACTCCAAAAAACCTGTTTCCACTGATCTATGGTTCAAATTTGATGCGCTTTGCATCACATTAACCAAGCAGCACGGTTGGACTTTGTGATCAAAGGCTTATGAGCAGAGGCATGACCAGGAAAACCAAGCAGATGTGCTTCCTTACAGATGGCATTCATTGAAATAATACTTCTGGATGTTTGTTGAAACTCCTCGCAGAAGAGGGCCATTGGTTGGGTGAGTTCTTCCAATTTCTCTCGACAGCACTCACAGTCTCTATCTCCCAGTTTCGGTGGTCTGCAGTTTCCAACACGAATTAGACAGATGGAGGCTGTGACGTACTTTAGGACCGCTGATATTGTCATTTGCATAGGTCATCCAAATACTTAAGTTACAAATATGTTACAAATACAAGGTAGACAGTGAACAAAGTATATTTCTGCTTTGCACAGTACATTTATTATATTAAATGTTTAGGAAATTCTAAGATCTCTCTAATAGCAGAGGAATTATTATCATTGAAATAAATTATTGAATGATAATTTTCAAAACTTTATTATCTTTTTTAAATCGTGAATTAATTATATATATTTTTTAAAAATAACATTCACTATTTTTTATTTTCTTTTATATCTTTGCTCTAGAAATTCCTTCACATCTTATTTTTACCATTATTAAAAGCAACATCTACATTACATCAAAAAACAATTTTATATTTCTTTTATAGTTTTCTGTGAAATTTGAAATTTTCACAATTGTTT
>JAPDSC010014558.1:0-21381 GCA_026290005.1 Latrodectus geometricus | reverse complement strand
ATATCTTTTCTGCAACATTAATAATGAATATGTAATTAATTGTTTTGATCTATAAATAAGTACGTTGTTTGTGTATTAATACATATTATTATTAAAAAAAGAACCTAAAATATTCAATGCAATTTGTATAAAAGTTATGAATAAAGACAAGCGTATACAAAAGAATACTGTACACGCAATCTTGACTATTTGGAATTTAAGTATTTGTGACTATGTATGCTCATTTATTTTATTTATTCTACATTACATATTATTATTTGTTTACATATTAGAGATTCAGTAAAAATACTTTTTCTAAACCCTATTTTAAAAGAAATGTTCGTCAAATGCCTAGATTAATATTACTTTGAATAAGCAATAATAATCATTTTCCTATAATAGCATAAAATAATGATGTAAAATTATAATAAATAAAAAATTCAATAGCTTCTATTCTAACAGCTTAAATAATTTTAATTGAAGTACAGTTTATTAAGAGATGTATTTTGAAAATCCAATGCTTCCCTAATAGTTTTTCTTGAAACAATGATAGGAGCACACGGTTTTTACTATATTAGCATTTACTATATTTTACTATATATTGTTAAATGAAAATGATCTTTGTGCAAAACAGCTGGAAATTTATTATCATTTTAAAATTTTGGATGTTTTTATATAATATTTAGGAAAAAAAAATGTATAAATTATCTGAAATTATTCAAACAATAATTCATACTTTTTATACATAAAGAAAAATTCGTCAGATAATTATATTTAATATTACATTTCCTTAAATGGAGATTAAGCTGTTTGTTGAAATTCAGCAAATTCAGATGCACAAATTTTTAAACAAGATATCACATGCTTTTGAAAAAAATAGTAATCATTTAAGCAATTATTATAGACTTTTATAATAAAATGCTTAAGATATATTTTATCAATTAATGTAAACTCTTACTACATATATTCAAATGTATCGTTCATAAGCGCTTTGATAAAATTTTTTGATTACTTAATAACATTTAGGAGGTTCTTATATCGTAACCATGCTCACAAATCGTAAAGCAAAAGAACTTCAAGGCCCCTGGGTAAACTTTTACCAACAATTACCACTTGACTTTTTTGTAGATTTTTAACACCAAGATGTGAGTGGTAACCCTAAAATTACACCAGTAAAAACACAGAAAACAATATTATCACCAAAGAAAGGGAAGTCCATTTCTATCTTGAACCCCGGACCAGAATACACAAATTAAATTACAATGGTTTATGTACTTTATTCAATTCATGCTCTCATGAAGCTTAGGAGTTTTTATTCTTAAGAATGCAGCTCAAAGAACATGATATTTATAAAAAGTGAAAATATTTATCTGTTATATAAGTTAATGTTTACATAATTTCTAATGTTTTTAAAGTTTAATATTGTCTTAATTGATATAGTTTCAAGTTAACTTCTACACAATTATTCAAATCCATTTTATAAAAATTGACTATAATTTCAGTAGAAGCAATGTAAACACAAATTTGGAAAAGTCAATAATACATAAATATGTATTTTAAACGTTATAAAATTCATTATAATTTTTAAAAATGTTTAGAAATGTAACTAACGTGTTAATTAAGGTATTAGACGTCCACACGCAAACTTCTGACAGAAGTTATTTATTGTTTTGATATCTAAATTTGGATTAAAAATGTTTACAATAATAAGATCTTATTATAATCATAATATAATCAAATTTATAAGATAATCAAATTTATAAGATCTTATTATCTATATTTTCCCATTATTTAAAATATCCAGCAATTCATTATTAAAACAATTTCTAATTTTATCTTTTTTACTAATCAATAATTCAACATTTTATATGCATATTTTATTATTTCTTCAAAATTCACAATGCTTTTCAGAACATATATAAGCTCAATCTGATCACAACAAGAAATAAAGAATGCTATATTGATAATTTATTTAATAGAGCATACTTTATTTGTTGTTTCCAAAAATATTTAATTAATAATTAAGTTTCAATTATTCTTGTTATTAAAACAGGGGACAATAAAACAAAATAAAAAATAAACTGATTTTATATTTAAAATCAGCTTGTTAAAATTTTACAACAAGAATGTATGTTAAATCATATTTAAAATTTTTCTTAAATATAGAATTGATTAAACACAAGATAATGTAAGAATTAATAACTCAATAATTATAGAATGCTATAAAAATTAAAGAAAGGAAAACATGATGTATGATATATGTTACTTTTCTTTTGGTATTCCTATATATAGACATTTTTTGGCTGATTATGCCAAAACATAATAAATTATATTTAAAGCCTAGAATTATGAATTACAAATTTTTGGGTATAATTAGAAGCACGAAAAAGTCGTTTTTGCCAATAAATTGAAGTAAGGTATGTGTACGAAATTTCCTCAAGAAATAATTTTTGTTTTAAGTTAGAATTTAATCTTAGCTGAATTTTAATGATTTATAATAAGCCGTGTGATAGTGTAAAACATGAAAACTCAAATATTTGTCTAAAATTGGTATGTTAATTTATTGGAAATCTTATTCAAAGGTAGCTTGGATTTTTTGTAGCTTTTATGTTTTATTTTGCTACCCATTAATTAATGTTACTTTGTATATTTATCCAAGCCTTGAATTGTAAAATATTCATGAATGATTTTAGAAACTACTAAACCAATAAATTGAAAGTTAAATAATTTAGTATATATGTTTAAATAAAAAGAAAACTATTTTTTTGTCTAACAAAACATATTTTTTACTCCTTTTCAAATTTTTATAAATATTAAAAAATCACAAATATTACACAGACTTATTTTAATTTATATTGTTTTCATGACAAATCTTATTAAACAAAACATTTCTCTGAATGAAACAAACTCTAAATGATACGTAAGGTAAAAATAATTATTTTATTTGAAAATTTTCATTATTTGAACAAAAAGTTCTGAATATACTCAAATATAAAATAGTGTAGTTCGTTTTCTAGGTTACGCATGTATCATATAATGCGAATGGTTATCAGTAGGTCTTTAAGCTAAAAAAATATTTAAAATATCAAATATACTTCAGGTGTAAAAAAATCAGTAGCTCATTTTTATATACATTTCATTTCATGTTTATTTATCATATTCCTACTTGTTTCCGAAAAAAATTGAAATGAAAGAGATTATTAAAGTAGTTTTAAGAGATATGTCAATGTTTATTTCCTAAACCATCATAAATATTTCATTTATAGATTACACGGTAGGAAGTATAGTAAATAAATACAAGTTCTGCGTGTTTTCTGTGAAATATTCATGTAATTCAAAACTCTATCTTTATTTTTTTAAACTTTACTCAAATAAACTTAAATTCCTTCGTGCTGATATTATTCATTTAAAAATAAAAACAGTGGAAACTTATTGGAAATTAAATTAAGTGAAAAGGAAGTTTTATAATTGTATCCTTATAACCCAAATAAAAGGATGAAATATTAGTATAATATGTTTTAATATCTGCATACCCATATATCAAATCAAACAGCAAAAGTATTTCTCATAGAAATGGTTAGAATAAATAATACAAATAGTTTATTTTATTGCATTATATTTAACAATTTCAGTACAGAATATAGCCTTTTATAAATTATTTTACACCACTTTATTGCTTAGACAATTTGGGTTAAGAACTTATTGCTATAAAAAATAAGAAAATGTAAAACAACATTGGGATTAATAACTTAAAATAAAAAAAATAAAAAAAAAATAAAAAAACTGTGAACATATAGTGGAACAGGTAAAATACATAGTTTTTAAAAATATACAGTATTTAGCAAGATTTTGCACCTAGGAAGTTATTTTAAATAGTATAAAAATTAAGTGTCAGTATACTGAGTCACATTTGCATTGTTAATGTATTAATTCATAATATTGTTATTAGTTAATATTATATTTTCAATTTTGGATCATATTTAATTAGAGACGTGATGGAGAATCATGAAAATTTATATGAAAGGATGCAATTTATTTTTTTATAAAATTATTCTGTGACATAAAAGGAATTATATAGGTAGGAATCAGAGAACATTTTATTCCATATAATGTTAATAATTTAATTAGAAATACAATTATTATAGAAATGTATTTTATATTTAACGAAAAATTAATCACTTATCACTTTTAGGATATTTTTAAAACTAATATACGAATTAGGAATTTAATGAAAACTACATGCTCAATTGAATTTATAAGGATACTGAAACAAAATCATTTTAATATTAAAATATTCTGTATTAATTATAATAATAAATAATAAGTTTTCAGTAATTCCATATTATTTTCTATTTTTACACATTTTCTTTTTCAATAAACTAACAATTTCTTTTACGTGTCTATTGTAAAGCAAGAAGAAAGTTACTAAAACATAGAAGCATTGTTATTTAGATTTTGTTTCTAAACCATTGGTGGTATTTATATTTTAATGATATTTAGAGTTACTTACCAGGGAGCATTTATATTATCTGGGAAAATAAAACAGTACTAAATACTAGTTTTTAAAACAAATTGATAAATCTAACATGAACAGAAAAATGTTTCGAAAAAACATTAATAATAAATTCCAAATGCAAGCTAAATCCATTTCCAAACTAAACTTCAAATTAAACTGAGAATTCCAATTTGTTGAATCAAATCAAAAGTTTTCACCACTAAAATTTCTACTGCTATAATTAATTAGTTTCAAATTTCGAATCATCGGCAAACTAAGCAATTCCAATTAAGAACGTTTCATTTACTTGTAAAATTGTTGGGTAAATGTTATTTTCCTTTATCATTTTGAAACTGCTCTCTCATACTAGGAGCGGAAGTTCAATTTTATCTCAACTAAGCTTATTTATTTGATGGGAAATAGTTTATTTTCTCTACAGCTGCTGGTATGGATCAGAAAAAGTATAGTAAATTATTTGCTTTTAACAAAATTTTCAGATGAAACTGTCAGTCTAAACTAAAATGTCATTAGAAAGTAGAATTATGACTATTTCTGAAGCTTTATCAGTGATAAGTATTATTGGTTAATAAAAAAACTAAAATAATGCTGAAGAGTTACATACATAAATAGTTAATACAGTAAAACTACATAACTTATTTATGTATAGTAAAGTATAGAAAGATATGCGAGTGAAATTATTAATTTGTACACAGGTTATTTTAAATTACAATAGATTGCTTTTGTTACAAGAAGTATTTTTGAAGAGCTACACTATTGACTAAACAATTATTTTGGGAATGTTGCATTTCTAAATATGAATGTAAAATTTAATTTAAAAATTTAATCTTACATTCACATTTAATAATGCTATATTCACTATTACTTTTGTATTGAAATATAAAATTTAAAATACTAATATTTTGTACATATGAACTTAGGTCTGCAAATCATGATTTTTGACAAAAAATAAATATAAGTAATATTTCTTATAAAAAATAAAATTTTAATGACTCAGACTATTGGAAATATTACTGATATGGCTTAAAAATGTTTACAAGGTTGATCTTTCAATACTTTGCTAATAGATTTGAAAGATGAATTATGTACATTTTGGAACAAATGAATTTTCAAACATTCTCAAGACATCTTAAGCCAAATTTTTTTTCTCGACAAAATTGGAAAAAGAAATATTATGATAAATCCAATCGAAAAACAATGACACAAACTTGGTTATGTGTCAACAATGTTGACACTTAACAATATCACAAACTTGAAAACAATGTCACGAACTTGGTTATGTCTCAACAATGTTGACACATAACCAAGTTTGTGTCACAAAATTGGAAAAAAAAATCCTCGACAAAATTGGTAAATGAAATATTATGATAAATCCAATCGAAAAACTTGGTTATGTGTCAACAATGTTGACACTTAATAATGTCACAAACTTGGTTATGTGTTAACAATGTTGACACTTAACCAAGTTTGTGACATTGTTTTTTGATCATTTATTTGTTTATTTAATCATTTGTTGTGAAATTTAAATATTGAAATCTCCTTATCTCGATTCAATGGGGATCTTTGGGAGTAGATTACCAAAAACAATTTAAGTAAATGGAAAATATTAATATAGCAAAAATTGAGTAACAATGAAAAGTATACAGATAAAAAAACAAAGCTTTTATTCATCAAAACAAAATAACAAAGTGCAAGAATAGTCATAATTGCATTATAAATTAGTTATATTAATTTCTACAACTGATTACTATTTGTTCTTAAGCCATTTTGCTTAAACTGAGAGAGTATATTCATTGTATTAAGATAAAAATACAACTTTCTGTGGGTATATTACAGATGAATCTTCCGAGTTGACGGTTAATCCTATGAATAAAAGGATAATATGACTTAATATCAAGAGCAGTTCATGTTAAATAAATATTTTAATACTTCGCTTTGAAGTAATAAGCTCTTAGTAAAGATATACAAATATGTTCACAATTTTTGTTGCAGTTGGAAACTTTTAAAGCTTAAAACATTAAATAAATAATAAACAGGGTACAAAATTATTATTTTCAATTAATACATTTTTGATAAGTCTGAAATTTAACTTTAGAAGAAACGTAAAGCACGGTGACACTACATATACTCTTTTAATCTATTCCTACATTAAAAACGATGCATTTATTATAAAAAAATAAAATAAGACGGTATATGATGATGGTATTAATGGCTTTTATTTAACAGTAAATTAGTATTATTTTAATAGTTTATAATTCTGTAATTTAAATATTAAATTGCAATAGAAAAATTCTTTCTAATTTTATTTAGACAATTATAGCTATTAAATGCATTAAGATTTGATGTTTATCAATTAAATGATTGCATATTTAATATAGTTTTTATTTTGAATCTCTTTATTTTGAATAATGCTAATTTTCTTTATTTGAAAATAAAACTACCAAATCACTTCATAATTATGTATTTTTGATTCTTGGAAACAAAAATCATATTTTGACAAAAACCATTCTCAAATAATTGAGTACAAAGAAAATATACCTTATTAAAGAAAACAATCGGGAACGTGACTTAAATTGGACTAACGTTTAATAAAAAGCTTTTCTCAAAGTTTTGGTTAAGAAGAAACCTTTTTATATAATTATGCTTATTAACTGCAATTGGATTAATTTGAAATAGTTCTGAAATTAAATATACTAATAAAATGTCATAACAAAATTAAAGCCTTGAAAAACTAAAGTCAGTAATAAAGTTAAGATTATTACTCTTGTATTAGAAATTCATATTATTTACAATTTTTTTCATTTTACTCCTATTCATTTTATATTCCTGTACATAAACTTTATACTACATGGAAAAGTATAAAAATATAGCTTTTGGTTTATTAATATCTGGTAACTATTTTACAGCATGGCTAACGTAAATTAAATAGAACTCCAAATCCTTGTAAGCTTTAAAGATCACACAAAAGTCCATCCAGCAAGTTAGTAATGCTACAATTAGTACGTTCAGATTATTAGTTTGTTTTTCATATTTTGACAAGCCTTAATTATTTCTTAACAGAATTCTTTAACTCTATATACCTCACAAATATCAAAAAATGATAAGTAGCAATTTTATTCTCAGAGAAATATCCATAATGATAAATGAAGTATCAAACTAAACACTAAAGAGTGGATATTACGTTTGTGACAGGTAGATACTCTTTGAAGCCGTTAGTTACAATAAGAAATAATATAAAAAACAATGTGCCTTAGGTAGAGTGTTCTCTTTTAATGGTTCACTTGTTAAATGATTGCTCACCAAAAGATTAAATAGGCTGTGAAAAGTGACAGCATTGGTAATGAAATGTAAATTAAATATGAAGTATATTGGAAATTTTATCTTAAGGAAGAAAATAAAGCAAAACGGAAAATTAAATCTTTTTATCTGAACATGCTCCTGTTTCCATTGGTATTACTTCTTTATATTAAATTTTTAAGATTATTAAAGCAGATTAGATGCACACAAACCATTTATATTATGAAATATTACTTATTCATTGACTTTTACTTGGTATCTTGACATGCTAAACGCTGAAGGTAAAACAACATGACAACGCAGAATCCTCTAAAACAAGCCAAGAAGTTCAATAATATGATGGATTTTTCGATAATTGAAACAGTATCAATTTTACACTAAAAGCAATATACAGCTTTAAGTTTAAAACAAATATAAAGGTTTGTGTTTAAAATCAGCACATAAGTTTACTCTATAAATAATATGCAATTTTAAATTAAAATAATTACTTTAAAAAATTCCTGTTCGTAATATTTTACAGTAAGGTAAGTATTATTTACTGTTCCATATCAAACAAAACTTTTAAGAAAATGTGATTTCTTTTAGCATTGAAAATGTAAGAAATCTTTAATCCCGAATAAAATAAGGGGCTTTAAAATATGCTTAAAGAATTACTTTGAATGTTAGTAGAGTATAACAGCAATGCAATGTGCTTAAATGTGATTCTCATAACATTTTGTTTTATATAGAATATTTTTTTCTATTTATAATGAAGACATAGCTGCATTAACTTAATTCTTTATTTTCAATACTATTGTATTTGATATTTCTCCTTTCTTTGAATGGTACATGGGATAATTTTCTTAATGGAACCTCTTAAGAAAAAGAAATCACAAAAGTGGTTTTTGCACACTATCAGATAAAAAAAAACTATTATAATATTATCTCAATGATTTCTTTCATTATTTGCATTCCTTAGCACTCAGTGTATTCATTTCCAATTATGTCTGCATGAATTGAAAAATAAGAAGGAGAAAAAAAAACTCTAGGAAGGAAATTGTCCATTTAGTTCTTTAATAATTGGAATGAATTAAAACTTAAAAAAAATAATATTTTACCCAATAAGAATGCAACTTTCAAACATAGTTATATTTGGAAAAGAAAGACTTAAGAATTAAGAACAAATCTTACATTTAGATATTTGATGAATTTCGCATTAAAAGTCTTATTAACTTGTTATCTAGTGCAACTTCTGGCTGTAGCATAAATCCAAATCTGATTGTTAAACATGTTCAAATTTTTGAAAGGCATGAATATAGTCACATAAATACGTTTATTATTAATTGGCAATTATAATCGATAGTTATTGAATAACAAATTTTTGTGAATTTAGTGAATTTATTAAAATTAGAAATTTTGATCCCATTTTATTAATTTATCGATAATTTAATTAGCTTGGTGATAACTATCAATGTACTGATTTCCAAATTGTCAAAAATAATGGAAGAATATTCTTTTCTTGACTTTTTATGTTTGCTAAAATAGCATAGATTTTTATCGAAATATTAAGAAAAAATAATAATACATGTAATACAAAAAATTTCATAAAATAAAAAATAATTTTTTCATAATTTCTTATAAGCTAATTCATTATTTATATATGAAAAATTAAGAAAAAATATTTTATAAATTTGAATCCATAAGAGAAATTTCTTTTTAAAAAACTCTTAGAGTACTTAGGAAAATCTCGTCTAGTCGTTCAATTGAATATCTGAGTTAAAAGAAATCTCTGAAGTCTCAGTCGAAGGACATCACTAGATTTAAATTTTGAGGCTTATCACTTCACAATTTAGATATGAATGACTTGAATACGTGAAACTGTTAAGAATTTGTAAAATTTTAATTAGAATATAAAATTTTAATGATAGAGCCATTATATTTTCAGAATTTTTAATCGGCTAATACAAGCTGCATTGACCTCCATAAGTTAAGGAACAGCACTTATTTGCATCTAATATAAAAATGAAAGAATATAGAAACGCAGAATTCAGCTGACATGTGCTCAAAGCAGGTATGTGGTGATTGCAACATATTTACATGAGAAAAACCATAAATGCCTTACAGCAATTAAAAAATAAAGCAACATTACTACAAAAAGTCCTTTTTTAGATAAAAAAAAGTGATAGTTTTATATGATAAAATATCACAGGAAAATAATAAAAAAGAGATTTAACAAAGGATACGATTGCCTTAGTTTCAATATGTTGGTGCCATCGACTTTCCATGTTTTCAATCAAGTTGTTAACAATCAAATACCAGAAACCGAGTAAACTGTTTTCCAAATTTCCTACAGACCTTGGAAGAGGACATAAAGGATAATATTTACCAAGATAGTCCCACAGATGCTCTATGGTATTGATATTTGGGGATAAAACCGGTCATATTATTTGCTCCAAACCAAGACACTCCAGATATTCCTCGACAACTACAGCTTCATCATCCATCAGAATGAAATAATGGCAAATAGGTTGCATGTCAGCATAGGGGTGGATATATGTACAGTGGTGCCTCGCATAACGAACACCTCGCACAGCGAACGCTGCACACAGCGAACATCCTATTCGTTCATTTCATGATTCATACAACGAACTTCGCTTCACACAACGAAGTCGCCCCAGCTTCCACGATCGCTGCTGATGTATTGCATCCTCCCGCGCAGGCACTGCAGTCGTAAGTCACTGCGCTTAACTTACGCAAGTATCACGGCAGTCGTCCTTTTAAGTTAAAATCAATATTTTTTATATCATGGGTTATAAAAAAAAGCTATAAGGTGATTTCTGTTGAAATGAAACAGGAAATAATTAGAAAGAGTGAATGTGGAGTAAAGCAGTGTGACCTTGTCAAAGAGTTTGGCCTAAGCAAGACAATCATTTTCATCATTTTGACAAATGAGGATACAATCAAATCAGCCAAAGGAGTATCAAAACTATTAAATGAAAAACATAGGTTTTCAATCCACGAGGGATTGGAGAAGCTATTAGCGATTTGGATTAAGGACAGGCAGGTGAAAGGTGACGTAACAACCAAATATATTATCTGTCACAAAGCCAAGATAATTAATGACGATCTAAAGAAAAATGTCCCCGGATGTAGCAGCAATCAAGATAATGAAGAAAAATTTAAATCCAGCTGAGGGGGTGGTTTTTTAGATTTAAGAAAAGGTGTGGAATCCACAGCGTTACAATGCATTGTGAGGCTTTCAGTGCTGACAAGAAAGAAGCAGAAACGTTATCTATTAACTTTCAAAAATGTATTAAGGATGAAGGATACCGCCCACAACAAGTGTTTAATACCGATGAAACGGGACTTTTCTGGAAAAGAATACCGAGCAGAACCTTCATTACAAAAGAGGAGAAGAAATTGCCAGGACACAAAGCCATGAAGGACAGACTTACCCTTATGTTTTCGTTCAATGCCAGCGGAGACTTCACGATCAAACCTCTATTGGTTTATCACTCCAAAAATCCAAGAATTTTTAAGCAAAATAACGTTATTAAGTCCACACTGCCCGTCATTTGGAAGTCCAATTAAAAAGCCTGGGTGACCAAAGTTATCTTCAACGAATGGATTCTGGAAACCTTTGCTCCTGCCGTGAAGAAATTTTTGCTGGAAAAAGAACTGCCGCTTAAAGCTCTCCTGATAATTGACAATGCCCCTTCTCACCCAAAAACCTAGAGGAAATATTGCAGGAAAATTATCCAATTATCAAGGTGAGTGTTTGCCACCAAACACCACATTCATTCTTCAGCCAATGGATCAGCAAGTTATTGCGAACGTTAAAAAAACTTTACACGAGAGCCCTCTTTAATAAGGTGTTTGAAGAATGCGAGTTTGGTGGAGACAATATGACTGTCCGAAAGTTTTGGAAGAAGAAATTTTATATCCTTATGGCAATACAATTTATACAGAAGGCCTGGGAAGAAGTGCCCCAAAGAACCCTCATTTCTGCTTGGAAGATGCTTGTGCCTTCGTGGACCCAGGATGAAGCAGTTGTTGATGACACAGAAGTGGTAAAGGACATCATCACAGTGCCCTAAAGGTTGGAATCAGAGGTAGAGGAAGAGAATGTAGAGGAGCTTATTGAGGAACACGAAGAAGAGCTGACAACTGAAGAGCTCCAAGCACTTCTGGACCTGCAAGAGGACAATGCTCAAAGGGAAGCGTCATCTGATAACGAGGATCAACAATCAAACAATCAACCAATCCCAACTGCTGACAACAATAACATCCTGGTCAAATGGAAAGCAGTTCAGGAGTTTACCAATGCCCCCTATCCGGATTCAGCTGAAGCAAACAGGATCAACGATCTTTACTCCGATACTCTTGTCCGTTATTTCCGGAAGATGTTGAAGAAAAGAGAAAAACAAACGACTTTGGAAACGTTTTTCATGAAACCATCGGCCAAAAAGCTGAAAATGGATGAGGATGTGCAAGATTCGTTAGACACTACTTAATCTGTCTTAAAATTAGAAAAATTATGTTTTTAGATGTATGCATCTAAATAAAAATAATAACAAAAAATTTATCTTTTTTTATGTCATGTTAGCATATTTTATGCTACAGAACGAATTATTTTTTTAACATATATTTATATAGGAAAACGCGTTTCACATAACGAACTTTTCGCATTACGAACTTGCTCCTTGAACGAATTAAGTTCGTTGTGTGAAGCACCACTGTATCAAGAATCACATTCCAATATAGCACAACAGTCATTGTTTCTCCCTGAAACACATGCAGGTCTTTGTAACCACCAACTGATATACGTGCCCAAACTATTATTTCAGCATCGTGGTAATGGAGTCTTACTATAGTATTGGATTGCTGGTATATGGTGTTTTGTTCCCTCTAGATCAACATAGGTCCTGAATCACTATCTAGGGAGAATTCGGGCTTGTCAGTAAAAAGTACAGACACCCATCGCTATCTTGTAAAGGAAACGTGTTCCTTTACAAGATAGCGATAGGTAAATAATCGGATGGGTAAATCTTATTGAAAATAATCGGATTCCTGTCTGCCATCCGGTTAGGGAGACACGCAGAATTGATTACCTTGTAAAGAGATCTGCAGATTTACACCATTCAAGCTAATATTGTACTTTGTAATGCTACATAGCGGTTTTTGACAATTTATACCATAGAAATGCTTCTTCTTCTTCGAGTCTAAATAGCTATCAAAATCTTCTAGATGCTTTGTAGCTCGTAGAACATGTCTTCTGGGCACAGAAGTTTGGGTGTGGTTTCAGAGATGACGGACAACACTGCAGAACACATTAAAGCACATAAAACCTTTAACGTCTTACATCATTATTTTCATTCACCCGACCAACCACCATGTTTGCTATCCAAACATTTTGTGTCATAACTTTTAAAGCCCTGTGTATTTTAATGGTCTAACATTTGACTCTGTATATAATTTACTTTGAAATTTTTACTTATTATTTAAATTTGCACATTAAATTTTATTGAAAAATTCAAAATATCAAGGAATTGAAACAATCAAATTAGTATATATTCTTGCCATCATTTTTCACTGTCTTACTCTAGAACGAACAATGAGTTCTGCCGAACCTGAAATTTCGTAATGTTATTAGAATGTTCTGTAGAGATGTATTCACACAGATTATGCTTTTTAAAAGCATACCATCTGAAATACGTATTTAGTAACTGCATTTAATATTTAAAATGAAAAATTAGGTGCTGCAGTATAGTAGTTAGTAAAGAGAAAAGTGCTAAAATGTGTATAAATATGTAAACCTAATCTGTATTTCTCTACAAATCATGCTAAAAATTATATCTCCAATTTTTTGCATTCGAATTTATTATTTTATACAGAAACAAGGTTTCGAAATCAAGAGTTCTTAACTATCTAAGTTAAGAAACATCTGAAGAAAAACATTCATAGCTTCGTTGTATCAAAAAATTGAAATTCAATTATGAGCTAATAATAAATAAGCATTGGCTTTATTTATGAAATTATCATTAATATGAAATGATTGAATAAAGTAACAATTTATTCCTTTTTTCTTCAAATGTATGATAGGCTTAATCATAGGACTGCAGTCCTATGATTTTGGGTTGTGTGGATCCCAATTAGTTTTGAGTAACAAGAGTCAGATTTTCCCCCCTGCCTTCTGGCCTGATATCTATTGAGTTTTTCCTTGATTTTATCTCTTGTGACGAAGGAATATGAATCACAACCAACGAAAAGACATCTGGCATGTTAATTTACGCATTGAAAATTAAAAGCCTTAAGTCAACCTGATAATGTCAATTGTCTATCCAACACACTGTGTCAAATTTGAATTTGCAGTGCAAACAAATTGCAGTGCAAAAAAATTAATTCTGCCCCCTTGGTAGCGGAATGTATGATAGGATACACATTAGCCTTCAGTTCATTAGTTGTTACGCTTTATTCCTATTTTGGATGGGACTGCTTCTCAAGGTTCAAATTCGTTTTAAAACTTAAGGACATAATTATTGCATTTAATTACATGAAAGGTAAAAATTCTTTTATGTAAATAAATGTAACATGTAGAGTCCAAGCACATTAAATAAAATTGATTTGCTTTTTTCTTCCGATTTCCTTGAGTCAATTTTAATGGTTCATTGCATAATGTTGAAGGAGCTGTCCAGATAAAATATCACACAAATTAAGTTTACAAATCAAATAAATATTAAATGGATATAACAATCATATATTAAAATGTTATCTAAATAACTAATGAAACCTTGGTAAAATATTACCTACAAAATGAGTATGTAAGAAATCATAATCATTCTTGTGAATGATTTTCTCTTGTGATTAACTCTAAAAGTTGTACAACGAGAATATAAATGAAGCTTTGTAAATCACATATATTTATAATTAATTTTTGTTTAACTGAATTAAAATGTGTTTTGTTGAATTATTTAATTAAATTTTAAATCCCCTTGCCTAAAAATATGTCTATATTTCTTTCTTTTGAGGTATTTCAGTATTTTCATAGGAACTACAACTAATAAATTCAATAATTTTGTTAAAGCTAACTCGTCTTTTATAATTTTACAACCTTCAAAAATATGATCTGAGAACACAATCTAGATATAATATCGCTGATGTTTCGTTTATTCTTTTGCCGGAATGTTTTTAATCTATGCAAGAAAAATCATAAAATATATACAACAGTTTAGTTAACTCATTTAAAACAAGTTTTCTAGTCACGCTCGTATTAAATGACGTGCTCTAAAACAAAGGAATCGAAATCTTTTCTCATACTTTATCAAAGAGATTTTATGATGTTTTAGCTCCTTATTAAATAAATTGTACCAATGTTTTTTGTAATAACAGAAAAAAAAATGTTTCACTTATACATTAATATTTTCAATTAACAGGATTTACAATGTTCAAATGCAATGTATTGTAAAAATATTAATTGTAATTAAGAATAAAAATGATTAGCTGACCATGTAATTTCCTTTTTCGTTTCTAATCATATTGCCTCGATGCAAATATTAGGCATTCAAATTAATTTTTTTTTCATTTCTTTGAATATTTACGGCAGAAAATGATAAATTTGTGTTATCGATACAGCAATTTATTGCAATTGGAAACTTCAAGTTATAAAATATTATTCTTTCCAGAATAGTTATATAAATTATTAACTCTTACGTAAAACATATGTGAAAAATAATTATAAAAATGTAATAAATTGTTAACTGATATACATATTGTGCACTTATATACTTATATTCACATGTTTTAACTTATATATGTACAGCTTGTATATGTATTAATTTATTATAATGAAATAATTTATATATGTAAAAGAAATAGAAAAGCATATCACAGAGATGAGACGATACAAATCAAAAAACACTTAAGAATTTTAAAGTTATGTCCTGGAAAAGTGATGCTTCCACAAAGCAGATAGTCATTGAGCCGATATGTTAAGAGAAACCAGATCTATATCTAATGAAAAAGAAGTACATTTAAAGGTACAAGTGAAATTATACTTCGAAAAAAAATTTTGATTATTAATTTTGTTTTGAAAGCAATATGTTATTTAATGAAATTACAAGAGTTTCTAGTGAGAGATTTAAACAAATTGATATTAGTGATCATCATAGATCATCAGTTGTATTAATGTACTATTTACTCGTTGAAAATTTATTGAAATAGTTCTTTTCAAGAACAGTTAAGGAATTTTAGATTTTATCTCGTGTGTGAACTGTTATTTCCCAAATAAAGGAATGCATGCATTACTAATTACTTTTCTTATTACTAAATAAAACATTTACCACTAAGTAATGTAAGAGTATTTCGTAAGGAATGATTTACTTAAAATTGATTATTAGAAATAATAAATCATCAATAATTTAATCAATAAGAAATAATAAATTGCTATAATGACTTATTAAACTTAACTGAATTTTTCAATATGGAAATTCTCGCATGTATTTGTCTTAAAGTTTTTTTTTATACAAATCAACATGAAATGCAGTCTCTATTTTAGTTGGCTGAATTTCTTATAATTATGTATTTAATAGACTATAGTACACTTAATGATAGAAAAGTGAAAAAATACATATTTATTCTATGGTTAATATACAAATTGTTCTTTAAATTAACCATAGAATAAATATGTATTTTTACTCTACTATTGTATATTTTTTACTCTACTATTGTCTACTATATACTCTACTATTGTATAATATTGAAAAAATATATAATACTTTTTCAAGTAAGTATTCTTGGCATTTGCTTTTGAAACCTTATAATTTAGTCTTTTTTTGGTAACTAATTTTAGAAAGCCACAATAAAATGTTTATATTACACTAAAAAGGTGAATGCATTTATTTTTAATATTAATTGAAATTGTCTATTTCATTAATGTCATTTCCATACTAAACAAAGTTAATCAAATCAAGATTAATCTGAAAACAAAATTTCAAAGCCATTTGATTTTAGAACTATAGATGCACATTAAAATAACATAGTTCTGTCTAACTTTTTATCATTTTTCATATCACGTACAAATATAAACACGCTACTAAAACTGAAATGAAATATACTTATTTTTAAGAATAAGAACGCAAATATTAAAATCGAAATGCTGATGCAAATCGAATCAATAGCCAGAAAACCAAATGTAAAAAGTTTATGTGCATGTTGGAATGTCTAAGAAGTTCCTCTGAGTGAGTGTTTGCATTGCAATTGTGTGAAAGATTTTCTGAATAAAAACGCATAGTTGCTTTCCATTTTTTACCATTTTATAAGCTAAACAAAAAATTGAAAATAATGTTACGTCTGAGAATAGAGGATATGCGTATTTGAATTTATATCTGGAATAATAATTGTCATGCCCAGAAAAGTATTGAATTACTTAGAAGTAGTATACAAAGAAATTATACTTAATCACATTTAGTATTATTACTTACGTTTGAAAACCTATTATTTAAAGAGCTAGTGACAACAGGAAAATTAAAGATAAAAAAATTAGAGTTGTATATCAATGTTATATTTAGTTATAAATATATAATCACAATATATCCTAGTTATTTTACTTAAGTGATTATTACATCGTTGATTATTATACTACACTCATTGTTTCACTTCTTATATACACAGCACAATCCCTAATTACATGTTAATTAACAAAACAGCTAAGAACATAAATAGTCAATATTAATTCATTTGTTAAAAAAAAGGTAATTTTAGTACGTAATTATTAAATATTAATGCAATAGTTTTATTTAGATACACTCATGCTATCTTGTTGTTGCAAAGCATAATTCCAGATTACGTATATTTGTTAATTGCTTAAATTTGCTTATAAGGATACAAATATGTGGAAAAAAGTTATTTCATTTGCACAAAATATTTAATCATGATACATTAGGATGATTTAATTTTAATTATTCTGCCTAATAATAATTTGCCAGAATTATTTATAATAGAATAGCTTTTATCATGATTGTTAATAATATATTTAATAACAATATATTTGAATTTATTAATTTTAGATATTATTGTATATTATGTTATTTTGCTATACCTATTGTTTTGCATATTAATTACAAAGTATGTTTCCTGTTAATGCAATTATTTAGATTTATATAAATGAAAATAAATGTGAATGAATAAATTGTTAAATTTACAATAGATAAATCTTGGACGTACATCACTATTATTAAGTTTTGATGGTTATTCTGTCATTATTTTACATTCATTCGATGACATTTTAACTGTACACATGATTGAATACAGAAAAATGGAGCTTTTGTAATCATACAAATTATAATATGAAACAATTTAACAATTTTATTTAATATATAAAATAAGACTTTTCATCTAGTATGAATATCGGAAACAAATGCTAAAACAATTTTTATATCTTTACAAGTGATATTTTTACCGAAATCTAAGTCTGTTTAATATATTATAAAGAAATTAAACGTTTAAATCCAAATGAATTAGAAAAATTGAACGCTTGTGAGTTATTATATATCATTTATCATTTTTCGTGGATTGTTTAGGAATATATATACATTATATGAATATTTAAAAAAAGAAAATTCTGATGATTTTGTAAAGTATAATTGATCTGTGATTTAATATGCAAACCTTGTGATATTATATTTATTTATTTTAGTTTCTCACTTAAAGTAATATAATCAAATATTCATGCATATTTTGAAGAAAAATTTCAAAATGACAATATATATATATATTTTTTTATACCTTCTATGTAATTGTAAAATTTTTAATATTAGTAAATTAACAAAAATCGTCAAGTTTTCTTCCCCACTAAAAAAAAAGCAACTGATTTCATTAATCTTTCTGGTCACACAAACAATAAAAATATATCTAATAATTCAAAATATTATAAAATTGCCCATAATATTTTATTGTAAAAGTTACGTTTTTAGCTCTTATTAGTCATTTATTTTAAAGTTACTTTTCATCTATTTAAACTTAATTTTGAAACTAATATTTTAAAAAGAGATATAAGGAAAAATTGATGAATTATATTACTAAAACGTTAAGGGCACATATAGTTTTGATACAAAAAATGTTGATGGTAAAATTATCAAAATTGATTATCAACAACAAAGATGATTGTTGATTAATCTTAACCCTGAAATATTAGTTAAATAATTAAAAAAACTTTTTGAAAAGATGTAGAATTTTTAATCTATTATATGTAACTACAATTTCACTGTCAAAATTGTAACAAACTATATGCCATATTATGTTAAATTTATTCCAATACGTCTTGTCTGAGGAAACGTTTCTGCAGTATTATGTATATTTAGTTAAAATTTGAATATATATAATTTAAGTTCAATCATTTAATAATATAGGGTTGATTCCAGAATAAATAATATCCACTCTAGGCAAAAACAGAAGTTTATTATATTAATGAAACAGAAGTTACATTGATTTAATTTTCTATTTTACTGGAACAGCTTGGTCTAAGGATTTTAGAGAAATTTATATCAATAATATAACATAAAATTCGCAGAAATTTAAAATTAATTTATTCTAAATATTATGAAAGGTCTAAATATTATGAAAGGTCTAAATATTATGAAAGGTCTAAATATTATCTCTCTCTATGTCTTCTTTATTGACTTTGCAGCCAGGGATGGGCCTCAGCTTGAGAGACAATCTCTTTCCATAACGCTCTGTTTCTCTAAGTGTTCCTCTTCCAGTTGGTTATCTTCAAACATTTTAGGTCATTCTGCCCATTATCTGCATTTTCTATCCTTTTTTCCTGTGAAAACATTGATTGTATATTCTAAGTTCCGGTGGTCAAAATTATTTTTATAGCTATTGGCTCTGTGTCTTTTCTTTTAAGTCCACCTAGAATTATATTGTGTAACTTTTGAAACTAGGTGTGTTTTACTAAGTAGGGTAGTCGTCCTGACGTTTAATTCCCAACCTGGGTTATGAGACCCTGATATAATCTCCAAGGTATCCAATTATACCTTGGAGAGATGGGTATTATTCATTTAATCACTATTTCCTACATACATTATTTACAACCCCATAAATTTTACCCTTTTTGGATATACTTACCAGTTGAGCAATTTTACCATTCTATTACCAAATTCAAACAGTTTCTTAGAGATTCAGATTGTAAGAATCATATTGTGATAGAGAATAGTGCTTCGAAGATAAGTTAACTATTGCTTAACAATAAGCATTTAACAGTTGATTTAAAAGATATTTTTAGCTGGCACAAGATAGTTGCTCTGTTGAGTGAATGTTTAGGTACATTCACAATAGAATTAGATACCATGAAACAGGAACTGCAGATTTTAGCAAAATAATCTGTTTGAATAGTTCAAAATTATTCCTGTTAAATACATACTATTAGAAACAAAAATTTAGTTAAGGATGTAATATTATGGATGAAAAAAATGAAAAAGAACCCTTATTTCGCATTCAACTGAAATCCTCTCAAAATTTACTTCGTAGAACGATTTAGGATATCTCACATTTCTATAAGTAGGCCCATCAATTTTATCAGGTCCACTTACTTTGATCTCTGTTAACAAAAAAGAACAAATTACTTTAAAAATCCTTTTTCGTATTTTTTATATATTATCAGAAAATCTATACAATTAAGTTCCCTGTATAAGTGAAGCATTGTGAAATACATGATATCTGACTAAAACCTTTATTATAATTTATTCAGAGATATTTTAATGAAACAATTGAGTTAAAATATTTAATAAATTCATAAATTCAAAACGGACATAAATCGCTTTTCCATATATTCCCATCACATTAATATTTTTATATTAAATAAGAATTTTTAAACCAGAAACTTATCTTGAAAATACTTTTATTGGAATTAATTCTGTATTAGTAAAACTATAGTTTGGAAAAGGAAAAAGTTATTTGTTCACACATGTTATCTAAATATTTATAAAAAATGAATAAATTATTAAACTTTTATGGCTTGTCCCAAAACATTTTGGATATATTATTCATAATTACCTGAAAATTTTAATACAAGAAAAGTGCTTAAACTTTAATACTAATGTATCTTGCATTCCATTAATCAAATTACTATGCATATTTCTGAGAAAGTTAATTTTATTGCAAAGCTTAAATGAAAATCAACTGTTTCTTTTTGATTTAGAAGGAAAACTATAAATAGACACAAAGCTTTTCTTAAGAGCAAAATATATTTAGCATTTACTTACCATTGTAGATAACATTTCTAAGGTGAAATAATACAATGATTTTAGTACAATGAATGATTTTAGAATGATATTATAGAGACAACATTAAGTTCTTAACGCACAGAAAATAATTGTAATTATTTCTAGCATAGATATGAATTTTCAGTATAATTTTGTTCTAAGTTAGCTCTAACGTATGAGCTTCTAAAACATTCGCAACATAGATTGTTTCGAAAGGAATAGAAAAATTCATATTTAAGCGCCAAATGTAATATTATTACTGTATGCCTATTTCTTTATAGAAGGTTTGTTTTTGAGGAAAACCTTTTTTGTTATTTATATCTAATAATAGTAATTATAAAGTACCTATTTGCA
>JAPDSC010014548.1:0-13890 GCA_026290005.1 Latrodectus geometricus | reverse complement strand
TTAAAGAAATAAGAAAGCTCTGGTGATTTTATTTTTATTGTAGACTCGGGAAAATATTTTAGCAATTAACATGTTACATCAGGACAAATTAGAATTTTTAGGCATTTAATAAAGATATATAAAGAATAATTCTCGTTAAAAATTCAGAATTAAATGAACTATATATATATATATATATAATTCATTTAATAAGATAAAATATTCTAACAATCATTACAATTTCAATCTTAAAAATATTTAATCTACGTGAATATTAGTATCAATATATAAAATTATTGTTAATTATTTCAACGAGTTCTAATCTTATATTACTGTAACTATTGATGACGTTGAGTAATACAATTCATTTTTTCATGTTTTCTATTTATATTCAATATTTAATTCATAACTACCTCAAATGAAATTCTGTAAATTAATCAATATTTAAATACATCTAAATTAAGTCAAATAATATAAGTTTCTAATTCAAGATTTAGAATAACGAAAATTAAAATTGAAATTGAAATGATGTAAGAAACTGCTTTATACCTTTCAAATAGTTTGTTTAAACTAATCTATTATCAATTTTAACTAACAACAAATAGCAGAATGAATGCAGGTGATCTGTCTAGACAGAGCAGAAGAATTTATAAAAGGAATAAAATTTTCAAAGGAAGAAAAAGTTCACAATCTAAAGTTAAAGCTTTTGAAATCTATTAAGAAGCATGTTGATGTTATATAGAAAAGGTAATTTAAGTTAATGAGTCTTTAAACTATTCATCGTTTTCTTTCATTATCTCGCAGTCATTTGAAATTTCATGTCCTCATTCTGTGTTCTATTCTAGTTAATTTTTTCCACTTAGAAGAAGGTGAAATCTAGTTCCTAACGACTTAATTTAATTTCCCTTTTAACGCTTTAACAGAAGTGTGCACGTATTTGAACTTAATTTTTAACAATATGTACATTTACAAACAAATTTCCTTCCACTTTGCGTCTAACACCTACATTTTACACATTAGCTTGATGGCTACAAATTATTTTTACATTCTTAAGTTAATTCTTGTACTTTCTGAAAATACTTAGGCATGTAAATTTTGAGATGGTTATCAAATATTTATATTGGTGATTTCTAAAATGTCTATTTGATGAATTCTACTGACATGAATGTATATAGAATTTTAACTCTTATGTTCTAAAAAGTAACTAGATTGATTATTTATCAGTATATTTTCAGAAACATGAATAATTATTTTAAATGTATTTAGTTGAAAAAATAAACATTTGTATAATGAAATTATTCACCTTTTATAGCTCATGAAATTTAATACATTAAGTGTAATTAACAGAATTCTCATGACTTAATGTTATTGATATGAAAATATTCATTATCATAAAATTAGAGAGAAAAATTTCTTATATACACCATGCACATATAACTTAAGTGGAGCCTTAACAATGTTATGAATTCATTTCATAAATATCATTACAATTAAGTTATGGATTAATTTAGAAATAAATTTAAAAAACAAGCCTTTTCAAGTGTAAAAATTATTATTTAAAATATGTCACACTAAACGGTTACATGCATGAGCTTTTTGCTTTAAGAATAAAGTGATTTTATAAATTTAATTTAAAAACATTTTCAATCTTAAATATCATCTTTTTAGTTTGCATTTGGTATATGAAAAATTTCAAATACAAATTAAATTTTCAATTAAATATATTTAATGGCTAACTTTGATAATGAAACGATATAAAATAGAGAATTAGTTGAAATGTGAGGAACATAAATTGATATTATGATTGCTTTCAATAAAATTCCGATTGCTAAATTGCTTTCATATAAAATTAGAGTTATATATCTTAGTATCTTTCATTTCTATCAACTGAAAAATTAAAAATTTCTCACATTTTAAATGTTAATGCACTTTTCTAGTTCTATATTCTCATAGTGAGACAGAAAAATTACAAAGTCTAAGATTACATTGTTTCAAAAGTTCTTGAATCTAAATTTTAAGTTACTCTTGATCTTTTCACATAAATAACTAAGCCAAGTGATAAAAAAATAGTGTAAAATACTATTTATTAAAATAATTGTCTAAAACTAATTTGTTTGTTTTGTAAAATCGAAATACTTAATATATATATTTAAAATGTTCATATGTTTTTAAATGGTAAAGAGACATTAGAATTATTTCCTTTTCTGGCCCTAAAAAAAGACCCAATTAATGGTATATTATAAATTAATCCAAACTAGTGATTTAGATAACAGTAGTCAAAAAATTGGAAGGATGTTATAGTTTAAAAGCAAAGATTAATCAAGAGCTTCCGCTACATTACTTCACTTAGAGTACATCTCGCCACAAAAACGTAAGTAGTATGTATCAATGATGAACACAAAGGATTTCAAGCTGAGTATTATATGGAAACACAAATTCTTTTATGTAACTAAGCGAACGCATTTTCAAACTAGACATTTTGAAATATTGTTCCACAAGGGACCTCAAGGGGCTGTATATAAATTTTTACCTTTTAAATAAATTCATGGCTATTTTAAGGTTTATAAATTTAAATGCTTTTTAAATGAAGAAACTTTTTATTTTTAATTAAAGCTCACAAGAAATTAAAAAATATTGAAATTAAAATCTATATTTAACATTGAATAAATAGATTGCAAATATTTAAACTAAAAATTAAATGTTGAAATTGAGGAAAAGCTTATTTTGTATAATATTATTATAACTAAAGAAAATCTATCGTTTTTTTTTTTTTTTTTTTTTTTTTTTTTTTTTTTTTTTTTTTTTTTGTTAAAAATTGATGAGTTAAAATCAATGATGAAGTTGTTAAGATAATTTATAAATTTGTGAATGATATTTATAAATCTATGAAAAATTACTAATTCGAAAGGAATACCTAAGCCTTTGGTAAATTTCATTTCACTTTACAATTAAAATATATAACCCAATTATTTTTTATATTCACACAATAAAGCACTCTATGCAAATACCTTTAGAGCTGAGCAAGATGTTTGCTCTCCCAGGAATTATTGAATTCCAATTACAAAATTTAGCATGTAAATATTACTCATTATACAATTAATCGAATTAACAGCGAGGAACAATGAGTAATGTTGATGTAATGCTTTTAAATAAAGCTAATTAATTATAATGTCCAAAACGTTCTTCTCTACGCTGGAAAACTTATAGGTATCAAAGAAAATTTTTCATCAACTATGATGTGTGGAAAATATTTATCGAAAGACTGCTCTAAAATATTCAATAAAATTCAGGGGAAAATAATTGCATAACAATTAAAAGATTTATTATTTAATAATAATAATTCAAAATAATATAAACCTGCAATTATAGATTGGAATAATTTAAATTAAAGTTCTACAAATATTTTTAAATTAATTTAATTTCATATATGTGAAAGAATTTTCAGCTTACTCGTTATTTGTTTGCATAACAATTTAAAATAAATTGCAATAGTAATATTTCAACATGTACTATTATATATCATATAGTATATGCTGTCAGATATCTTACATATCAATGTAAAATTACGGTTCTATCACACAAAAAATTCAAGTATCATTTACCAATTTAGTCATATTCAAATGAATCATCTGAATAGTCTGAATTTATACCCAAAAATAAATTGTAACGATTTTATTTGATGCCAAACCAAAAATCCCTTCTACTAGGTCACATTCAAATTTTGTAGCAAACAAGAAGAATGTTATTTTAATGACAAATTCCACTTTTCATTTTATGCTGATAACAATTAATTTATATGCATTTGACAAAATGGAAATAAATTATTTTTATATTTATCTCAGATAAAGTCTCTTATTTAATTCATAGAATATTAAGTATGACGACTAATTGTATTGTATATTAACTAGGTAGTGCACTATTAGTATTACAATGGTTGTTTAGTTGCGCTTGATATGCTAGACTATGTATTTATTACTTGGAGTAACTAGTCTCCATTAGTAACACTAAAATTTAATTTTCTTCATTTGTAAATATGTTACTGACATTATCTAAAACTATTGAATTATGTTCGAAACAAAACTAAAAAGAATATGTTTTAAAAAATGCATTTCTAAGTCACACATAGTTTAGAAGCATCTTATTATTTTCGAATGTTTAATATAATTACAGCACGAACCTAATATTTTGGCTTAGTATTACATGAGCAAATCTTTATGAGTAGGCACAATCCTTTCAAACCTAGTTCAATATAATCTAAAATAACAAAATGGAATAGTCAACACTGATCTGCTTTTATCAGTAGTTTCTATCACCATCTAGATTGGTTTTAATGATTGTTGTTAAGTGCAGCCTTGTTATTGTTATGCCATGTTTCAACCCGAAATTTCAATCAAAGGTTATTGCCTTTCGTGAGCAATGCACTTTTTATTTGAATGGCCAATTTTTCTAAATTATTTTTGAATGCAAATAAAAATAACTATCATAATAGGAAAATGCAGGATTTAAAAAAAATTATGTATTCAATGAAATTTACCGTTTAAGCTACATTTAAATATATATGACTCTAAAAAATAAATCATAAAAAATTTACTTACTATGCATATCAATGTATTTAAGTGTAACTAACACCAGAGAAGCTACAAGAAATTGTTAAAATATATAAACATTATTCATTAATTGATTACATGGACTTAAAGTTGTTGAAAATGCTATGCTATTATTTTTTTATGCTTAAACCTGTTCTTTATATTATTTACTAAAATATATTTATTAGAATACAAAACAATTTTTTAAATGTCATCTTCTTACGGGAATGGTATTTATTATTTCATAAGAATAAGTAAAATAAATAAAAATCAAATTTTTGAAAGTGTTCACAAAATAGTATAAAAAGTAAAACAATTATAGATAATTCTTATTTAATTTAAATAAGAATTATCTATATTTGTTTTACTTTAACCCTTGACAACAAACCCTTTACATTTAAATTTCACAACAAAACAAGCCGCATTTTTCAACATGCAAGTAACTATCATTGCTTTCTGTAAAAGCGTAGTTTCCAATAATCTTTTAAAATATTACTTAAGATTTAAGAACAAAACATTATAATAAGGAATAATATAACAAAATATTAGTCTATAAAAACGATACTTCATAACGATCCTATGGTTTTAGAATACATTTTCATAATCACGCCACTTTATATAGAATTAATTAGAAAAAATTAATTTAAGTATAACGGGCGTCACTCTCACCAAATAAATAACCCATCCACATTTTTTCATATAATTTAAACAATCATTTCATTTAAATAGAAATGTGTTATTTTACTCATATGCAATAAATACTTAATGCTATTTTGTAAATAAGTAATGTCAAAGTAAACAATTCTTGTTCCCATTTAATGACATTCAGCTCATGATATAAACTATAATTGGTTGCTTAAATGCATTTAGATTATATTCCGGTATTCAGATTTTAGACAACAGTTCCTAGAAAGACGGTAATCTTGTATATAAAGAAAGTGTAATTAAGGTGAACAAAGATTCAGAGAATAAAGCTATAATGATGAGTGTTTATATCCATCAATTTATTAGATTACATTAAGAGACATACAAAACCAAAATAACAAGACTATTATTGGAAATATTTTTTCAGATGATAAGAAAAAAAGAACTAGTAATATCTGTGAACTGAACATTTAATCTTCCCAATAATGATTGTCAAAAAATGTTTATATAATTTCAATTCTAACAGAAGAAAAAGATGGCTAAAAACTTCTAAAATTTATTGGTAAATTTAACTCTTATATTTAACAATACATTTTTCAAGTTAAGATCCATCACGTATAGCATGTACTAATTACATTTTATTGATTTAAAAAAATATAATGAATTTAGAGTTTATGTGTAATTTTTTACAATTATTTAAATTTTTTATTAAAATAATACATTCATAGGTACTTAAAATAATAAAATTAATTTAGTGATTGAGAATTTTTATATTATTACGTTTGAAGAAATAAATTCAAGTACATCTTGATAAAACATGCAAAATCTAAAATACCTTCATACAACTGTAAAAAGGAAAATTTGATTTTATATTTTGGGGTTTTTTATGTTTATCAAAAAGTGTGCGTGTGTGTGTGCGTGCGTGTGCGTGTGCGTGCGTGTGCGTGTGCGTGCGTGTGCGTGTGTGTGTGTGTGTGTGTGTGTGTGTGTGTGTGTGTGTGTGTGTGTGAGAGCGAGACAAAAAATATTCTAGACTGAAAAATGTACTTATTTGAATAAGAAAACAACAAACAAGCTATCACCAGCTCTCTGAGAACATATTCTTGCATTAAAATTTTAAAATTTATTGTTGACAGTTTTGCTCACAAGCAAGTGAATACAGGCTTTTCTATTTAAATCAGGTATTACGTTTGATAAATAATTATAATATCATCACTGTTAAAAACATCAAAACTTTAATATAAGTATTTTTAAAATATATTGTTGAAGAGAGAGAAACTATACTCTGAGTTCATCATTTTTATTTAAATATGCATGACGAATAAATTTTTGCGTATGGGATGCAATATATATAGAAAAGAGTTTAATCATTCAAAATTAAAGTATTTATAAGAGGTTTTAATTGAGAGTAGTGTTGCAAAAATAAAATTATGATGAAGGAAAAAGTAAATTTTTAAAAAATTAAAGCAAAAAGAGAACATAATATCAATTGTGAAATATTTCTATAACTGATATAAAATATTTTGCTATTTGAAAATTAAATTACTTGTACGCAATGTGTTTGCAAACAGAAAACTGCTTAGAACCTTAAGAATTCAATTACATAAAGCAGTAACATTATTTTTTTGAAAAAGGAATTTTTTTTAATATTTTCATCTACGTCTTTCAACATAATTTTATAATATATTTGAATTTTATAGATTCCTTGACAGAGAATTCATTTAAGAAAACAAATGATAAAGTTTATAAAAATTAATTATATTTCGTTAGTATATTTTAAATCACTATAATGAACAACCATAGAAATCCATTAATTTCGTTTTAATAATGAACTTAAAATTATTTTCAACAATACATTTTGAAGTTTTTATCGCTTTAATGAGTAAATAATTATAAAATTTTATTAAACCCATTGAGCACCTTTCTTTTAAATATTTTTTTTGAAATATGTCTCCTAAAACGTAACTTTTACAAGCAAATACTATTTTTTAAGGTATCTCTTCTAAAATATAACTTTAAATAATTTTTTTATAGAAATAAAGCGGTACAACAGGAAAAATGTTACTCAAATTTTGTCAGTTTGTTGCAAGAATATTAAATAAATGTGTTCTACTCATTGATATTTTTATGAATAAAATATTATTTTATGATGAATTTTTAAAAGATTTTTTCAAAGTTATAAATATTGTTCATTCATTCCAGAAAACAACACATTTTAAAGTCATAAACGAAAATAAACATATAGCATTAAACCTTACAGAAAAATTATTTGAAAACACTAAATGCAAGTTTGAAAGTAAAGCATTTTTCTATTTCTCAAAATTATAATTATTATTTCTTCTGCACAAAATCATTTTGCATATTTTAAAGAAATATCTAAATTTTTTAATAAAATATTTTTTTAAATACATAATTATTTTTCTAAAATAAAAAAAGCAAAATAAGAACAAAAAATGTTTCTTTTGTTCAAGCTAACTGTCTAAAATTTTATAACTTTCTTTAAAAATTTAAACTTTAATAATTACATTTTAATGGAAGAGTACATTTTTATTGCCACTGAAAACTATTAATTATATCTTATAGTTATTAATGACCTTCAATGTGAAGAATATTCTTAAAATAAAATTATAAAGTTCAATCAAAATTCATTTGTTAAATGAAAAAAAAATTACTGAAAAATTACCTAACTAGGTGATATAATTGTCTTAGTTGATTTTATGATATTTGAAAGATACTGTTTGTTTTTGTTAAAAAAACAAAACAAAAATAAAGAGAAGAATCAATAATTTGTTTAACAAGTTGTTCTTTTTTCTCAAATATTTACGTATATATTTTATTTAAATCTTTACTGGTTGCAATAATTTATAAAAAGAAATTAAAATGTATCACCTACAGTAGATTTTTACATTTCTTTAATCCTTCAGGTATACGTGCTTTCAATTTGTTTGTGTTATCTGTATTCTGTAATAAAATTACTTTAAAACTTGAAAATGCTTAAACAATAGTGGTAGAATTTGAAGAGTTTAGTACAAAAATCACAATATCATATAAATCGATGTAATGATAAAATTAACTTTAAGATATAGAATAAAGTAAATTACTTTGAATATTTTATAAAATATTCTTCTATATTCTTGCAGTATTTAACAATAAAATGCTCATATTTTATGATTGAATCACGTAACGATGTTACATGTGCATGGTGATCAGAAAATGAAATTGTTTTCTTACATTTTAATATGGTCCCTAAAAGTGTAACTCTAGACTTTTGATGTCTCCAAAGTACAAATTTAACTGAATGATTATTAAACCTACACTTTGTTCATATTGAAACCAAGTATACTTTGATAGTATTAAAAAATATAAAAAGAAAAAAAAACATTTTAATACTTAAAATATTTTATGTAATCCAAAATGTCAAAAACTCTGTTATATTCTAACAACTTGTTTAGGTTGAAAATATATATTTTGAAAAAGTAATTAATTTGAAAATGGCTGCATCTAAATTGCCATAGCAATTTATATTACTCTATTTTTACCACTAGATAAGTAAAATCCATCTAACTTGCTCTGAAAATTGTAAGCAAATTAAACAATTTTGTTATAAAAAGAAAATTTTACAGCAATATAATTAGTGAATATATTATTAATCATCACACTGAGAAATTTTAGTGACAAATGTAAATTGTGTCTATATCACTGACATATAAGTATTAAACCATTTGTGGAAGCAAATTTGAATTCAACAATAATCGAAAAACTGTACATAAAAAATAAGTAAATACGAATAATACAGCGGTATTTATAAATAGTAATGTAAGTGAGTGCTTAGTGCTGAAAATATTTTTTATCTATCTTACATAAAAGTATATATTTTATAATTATTTATTTACATTAAATGTATCACAATATCCCAAAAATTTATGTAAGTGCATTGTGAGTATGTATGTATATCTATGAGCACTTTACTTTTCATACTATCTCTAACACTATTGTCATTTTATAGCCCATAATATACTTTTAATCCACATGCAACTTTTTTAAACCATGTTAACATAATATTTCTGTTTTCTATAAATTAATCTATTACTTGGTATTAATAGATAAATATTTTACAAAAAGAAAGCAATTTTCAATAAATAAATTACAATGAACACTTGCATTTTTTGTTAAATATTCCTCACTCTTTTATCACACTCAATTTTTTCAAAACCTTTAAATAATTCAGAAACAAAAATATTATGCCCTTCGAATATTTTACAACTTATTTTCAAATACAAAATAAGTGACAAATTATTCAATTATTATTGAAATAATGAAATGTCATCAAAACGTGAATTATTTTCTCGATATAGTGTTCCATGCATGCGCATCGTCATTTATAAGGAAAGATGCATAAAAAAGATTAATTCTCTAGGAAATTTGTCAATTTTGACGTAAGATGTTTGTTAAATAAAAAAAAATGATTGACAGACATGACATACTTTCGACATCCATTTTAAGAAAAATAACATGCAATCATTGATGGTCTTCATATGATTTTATGCATCTTATTGAACAAAAAACTGTGTTAACTTAGAAAGCTTCAAAAGTTCATTGTAAATTTTAAAATTCGTAAAATATTATTTTTAAAGACAGTTTTAATTAGTATCCCCAATTTGTATAGTGTGGTAAAATTCAGAAATTTTCTAATTTGAAGATTTATGGAAGAGTTTTGCTTTATATTAGACCAATGGATTCGTCACATTAATTCTGGGTTCTAATAAGGATCTTCATAGTACAAACCTTAGCTAAAGTGAAAAAAATGTCTAAATCTTATTTTTGCCTACCATTTTTTTTATGTTTTTCGTTGAGAACTTCATGCGAAATATTTTGTCGTTATAATGTTTATATATATATATAAAGTATGAAACCAAATGTCTCTGATAATCTATAAAACGTTACTTTAAGAATATTTTAATCATTAATATATTATATGAATAAATTATGATAATAGAGATATTAAAAATATAGTAGAATTTACAATATATCATATCAATTTTATGACATGTTAAATACATAAATCTCATATTAGCATTGTAAAGTTATGTAAAAATAAAAATAATAAAAAATGAAATGAAAAGAATATATTTTATTTATTGTTTTTTATTACAAATATATGTTTATTAATAGAAAAATGTTTCTTCTATCTATGCGACAAATCCAGAAAAACTTTGAAGTTACATTATCAAAATGTTTACTTAATTAGTAAAAAATTTAAAAAAAAATTACTGTACTTTATTGAAAATAAACTATTTTACTGGCTGAAGTTTTCTTCATTTTAAAATAAAAAAGAATAAAAGTACTAAAATTATTTCTTCTCACATTTTTAAAATATGTTCAGCACATTTAAAACTGTCTATAGACTGATAAATAGACTGGTTTTGATGCGGTAAAAAATGAGAGTTAGTATCTCGTTCGTATCCCATTGAGCTTAACGATAGTCGGAAAAGCCATTTTATTATCATAACAGCACGAAAAATACAGGAATTCATTTGGAAGAATAATGAATTTTTTGATAGAGAGCCAGTAATTTTAAGAAAAATGTTGCATTGATAAAGCTAGGTATATAATCTTATAATCTAAAATTTATTTTCCTTAATATTTAATATGATGCATTTTTATTTGAAATATTAAATGAGAGATTCTGATATACATCAAAGTATATTTGTTACATCTTCTAAGCATTAATTTTTTAAACGAACATGAATTGTAAGTGTCGATAATTAGTCAAACTTTTTTTTTTTTTTTATTTGGAAGAACAATTTTTCTTAAGTAAACTGTAGTAAGTGTATAGTTAATAAGAAATTTATGGCAATAAAATACTATTAATTTCTTTATTATAAAACTGCTTTCCTCATATATTTGAAAAAAATATACTGACATTTTTTTCAAGCGGTTAACATTATTTTAGCTTTTAAAATCCTCTTTTTTATTTTAATGAATAATAAGTAAAATTTCATTTTATTATTTATTAATCATCATTAATTTTTTAATGTGTGAGGTTAATTTTACATAATTAAGATTAATACACTTATGAAGAAAATATGGAAAAATTTGAATTAATAATGTATCAGTTAGGAATAAAAAAACTTAAACATGAAAGGAAATTCAGTGACTTATTAAGAAAAAAGGATGTTTGATTCATGAGATTATGCCAACAAAAATTAAACCTTAATGAAAATCATATTATCACATCTCATCTTAGTGTTTACTTATAATTATAAACATTTATTTAAATAAAAATGTAAAATAATTTAATTAATTTTTGTAAAATTTTATAGCAGCTGCAGTAAATAAATTTCTTAAAGAAAAACATGCATTTTCTCATACCAAAATCATTTAATATAAAAATAAGCTAAAATTTTTATAAGAAATATTTTTAAAAACTTAACGATTTAAATATTTGCATGTTTTTAAAGTAAAGGTTAGATTTGAAATCAAAATGTAATATAAAATAAGGGTCATATTATATATAAGCATAAAATGTAACACAGCTTCCGTTATTATTTGTAATTAATTAATTAACTAAAATCATATTTAATTTGTTATTATGAATGTCAATATTATTCCATTAAATTTCTATTTAATTACAATAAATACTGTCTTAATGAGAAATTTTTATTAATCAAATTATTCTTGAATTAGCAAATAAGAATGACAAATATTACACGGAGAAAAAAATAATGACATATTCCTTCATTATTAAATCATAATTTTTCTTTTTTTGATCATGAAGATTAATAAAGTTTTTAATTTTATATTATTCAATAAACAAACTTATTCTCGTTTTTACAGTTTCAAAAATTTAGAAATCAATGTTTTTTAAAAATATTTAAATAAGATATTTGAATATGTAAGAACAATTCAATTATACATTTTTTTGTATATTCAACATTAACAATTTCAGTTATTTCTTCAAAGTTTCAGTTTATTTCTTTAAAAATTATCATCAATGTACAAATTTACATATTTATTTTTTGTTTAAATAAATATAAAATTCCTTACTTAAATATTTGAAGCATGTTTGTATAACTTATTTGCAAAGAAAATTCTGTTTTAAGTGTCTTTTATTTATAATAATTTTCATTAAATATTTATTTTAATAATTTTTATTTATAAAAATTTTTTTCATTTATATTATTATTTAATTACTTTTTATTTATAATAATTTTCCTTAAAAACATTTTTTTCTAAAGCAAATTGTTTAAATACCAGTTTTCTCCTAGGTATATAATTTTATCTTCAGGTAATTTATATATGTTAATTAAGTCTTATCGTACATTTTCTTTAAATTAACATATTTTTCCGAATATAAGTTTTGTAAACTTATATACACTTCTTTGCAAAATACATGCAAAATATTTTCCAGAAACAGTTGAAACTCTAGTTTATATTAAGATGATTAAAGCGTTTTATTTCATTGAATAAGAAAAGATAATGTGGTAATGATTGAAAATAAGAACAGAATTTTTTTTCATACTTTACAACGTGATTTTTTAATTTCTGTGTTTTAAAATTTATATTTTTATATCCAAAGAATGGGAAATTATATGCTCTTAATTATATAATTATGGTCTGTATACGAACACCTCAGTTCTTTTAAGAATATTTTATTTTATTAAATAAATATTGGCAAACATTTGTATAAGTCCACACTATGTAGTAATCACGTAAAAATTAATCGCAAGAGTAAAATGTTAAAAGAATATTAAAAGGGTTTTTATTGTAATCTTTTAAATATACTAAAACTAATTTATAACTCTAAGTTGTATATAAAAAAAATTTAACATTTCCATTTAAAAAGTAATGTATTATATTTTAAAATGTGCTTTTCAGCTAATATAAATTATCAATTACTTATTAAAAGAAGAGAGAGCTTATCTTGAACATTTAAGTACTATTTGAAGGAACTTTATTTTTAGACATATTATTTCCTTCTCAAATTATATTAAATTAGAATGATATTTTCATAGGTATAAAAAATGGCATGTTTTGCTTTCACAAAATATTATTCCAGATATTAATGCTCATTTATACCTGGTATAACATATTATTTATAAAACATTAAAATGAATAATATTAAACTGCAAATATTAAACATGAAAAAATATTAATCTAAAAACTTAGGAATAAATAGAAATGTTTGCAAAGTTAATGAAAAATATGTTATGTATTTATAAATTAACTCACAAAATTAATTTCTTTAAACGTACAAGATATGATATTGTTACATTTTTTTAGTTAAAATAAAATAATAGATTAAATAATAAAATCAAAATGATGAAATTTGATTATTCAGTAAAGAAAATACAATGTTCGTTTTCTTTTTCATGACAAATTTTATCCCTTTGACAAAGATTATCACTTAAATATCTTATTGGACATAAATCAGGCTCATTTACTTATGGTTGACTTTACTGTTGATTTAATGAGCCTAGGTTCGGAGGAAAGTAATTTTCTCCTCAATTCTTTTTTTAAACTAAGCCAAAGAAACAAAGAGCATAATCATGAAAAGGTCTACCATGTAGAACGTGGAAAGAAACACTAACATATGTGTTTTTCTTAATATAAAAAGCAAACTCTTATTAATGTTTTAATATTTCAGAGACTAAATAAAAAATGTGAAAAAGAAAAAAAA
>JAPDSC010014545.1:2249-38418 GCA_026290005.1 Latrodectus geometricus | reverse complement strand
TATTGGAGCACATGCTCAAAAAAGATTATTGTATTGTGATATATGAGTATTATCGTAAGAAATTAAAAATAACTTTTATATTTTATCATTTATTTTTAATAATTTTGGATGCTATTCATATATTTCAAGTGTATTGGAATTCGATACCACGGAAGCTCACAGTGCAGAATGAAATTCGCCCACCAAAGAAATGGAAAAAATCCTCATTTTTATTCTAAATGTCACTGTATTTGCGGTGATATTAATATTTTGATTCTTAGTAAGATAAAGAAACCCCCTGGATCAGGAAATACATTTTTTAGACAAACTGAGAGAAAGAGGGTTAGACAAAATTTGATGTTGAAGTGAAAAAAAAGACAATTTAGTGCGACTGCTTGTGAACAACTTGTATTCGACTTGCACGATATTTTCAAAGTTGGATAGTGTTAATAGCCATTCACATCATTCAATGAGCATTTTTTTTTTGGTGTGGTGAATTACTTCTACTTATGTTACATTTTCAGTTCATGAATTTTAATTCTGAAATTTGTCAATAACTATTTTTTCGGTCTCAGTTAAAAGAATAAACTATTTCAAAATACAATATCTAAAAAATATGACAAATTATTATAGGAATGTCAACATATTTTAAATAGTTTGTTACAAGGTTTGAAAATCAAACATAAGATTAAAGCTAAATGTTAATAAAACTTATCTTAGCTGGATTCATTGCCCATGAAAAACTTGCAATTCATTGTTATTTGTTAGTTTGAGTAAAGTTTGACAATTTAAATAGAATTTAAAATTATGTCTAAAAATATTTTCATGTACAAAATAATCTTTATCTGATTTTCTTTCCTTTGAAAATTTTAAATTACAAGACAATTTTTAAAATTTACGTTGCTTGTACTTTATATAAACATTTATTTAAGGAATATAAAGTAAAAAGAAAATTATAATTTATTACATCTTTTGAAGAAAGCTTGATACATAAAAGAAAGCTTTGAAATGCCAATCGGAAATAAGGAAAAAATGAATGAAATATTATTAATCGAGTGTTTAATGGAAAAATATTAAGTGCTTTTGTGAGAATATCAAGGAAAGAAAATATATGATTTTTTTTGTATTAAGCCTTTTATGAAACATTCAAAAGCGAAAACGAAAGCAAAATAATGGTACCCTTTTTCTTCGGAATAACAAATCATAACAATTTCACATTCACATGTGTTATAAAAAATCATTTCCATGCACAGAGCATTGTAATAATGAAAATAAAGAAAAATGCGTTAGAATTTATGGGAAATCTTCAATATTCGCTCAAAGGAATTATAAAAGAAGATTTGAAAACAAAACCTCTCTTTTTTTTTCTGCATTAACAAATGTTCCATAGAGAGAAAAAGCAATCTACGTTAAGCAGTTAAGATAAATATTGGAAATAATTACGTAAAAAGTTTCAAACTTTTTCCAGAAGAAATTTTGTCATATAATTATATATTCTTGTTGATTGAAAATTGAAAATAACGACATGAATATATTTTATACGTGTAAAGTTAACAAAAATTTAAAAGATAGTTCAGTGTGAGGTGTATTGAAAAGAGTGAATAAATATTAGTTAATATTTTTAAAAATTTGTAATATATATACTCAATGTTTTTTATTTTAAGTATGATTAAAATAAAAACAATAATTAAAAAGAAAACTATATTATTATTCAAAAAATATTTGTATTTATTTATGTCATAAACGAGATAAAAATTCATGTAAACTATTTCCTTCGTGATATATTAAAATAGTACGCATGAAAAACTTTTTGTTTGTCAAATAATTGGTTAAATTTTTTTTAAATTCTTAAAAAAAGCTCGATTTTTCCCTCTCATATGTCTACAATTAAATGCATTTATTTGTATACAGCTAAATTCATAAACTCATCAATTGGAGAACGAATTTAAATTTATTTTTACGTATAAATGTATTTCTTATAGAAAAGATGCCCATATTTTATAAGTTCATATTTATTTCACAATATATATTAGAATAAATATGTATAATAAGTACATATTTTTTAAAATATTATTATATAAAAATATATTTTTATGTATACAAAATAAAATATTAAAGAAAGGTTTCGTAAGCAAAATGATATTTTACAGTATCCACTGTACAAACTATATTATTTTATAAAGCAAATATATAATTCTAATGATATTTTCATCTATAAAATTAAAAATTTAATGATATAACAGGAAAATGCAATCACTTTAATGAGAATACTATTATTTTGATATTTCTAATAATAATTCTGATAATTCTAATGTTTTATTTGCTTTTAAAAGATAAATTAATTAATACCTGTATACATCAAATAAAATAAAAATTTATTTCTATTTTTCAAGCAGAAAAAAAGATTATATTCATGAATTTGCTTGTTTATTTTAAGTTTTGTTTACCTTTCTTCTTTTCTCACAAATTATTAACAAAAATAATATACCACTGTGTAACTTTTGTTTTCAGTTAATACTTTTAAATAAAACATTATAATAAAAATTTCTACAAAAATATATTTTCCTACTTTTTTAGAAAGTTTCTTTGAAGATTGCATTGTTTGAAAAATATTTAATGAAATGTTTTGAATTACCACTAAGAAACAATAAATATATGTAAATATAATACATTGTACAATCACCTAAGTCTAGACTAGTTTTTATTTTTGTATGATTTTGTACGCTTTCCAAAATAACAAGGGAAAATCAAACTGCATTAATTTTTTTTACAAATTATTTAATTGCATAGAATAATGCAAATATATTATGAATATAAATGGATTTAGAATACAATAAATATTTATAGGAAATATTGTTACTTGTTACTAATTTGTTTTTTATTCTTTTAATTATAAATTAATAACTTGACAGTAATTTATGCACAAAATTTAATATTATAATTTGGCAATTCAACAACGTGTTCTAGTGCTGATAAAATTAAATGTTGCATTTGATTTTTGAAAAACAAGTTTTTAATCAATAATTAGAGTAAATGTTTTATTTCTGATTAATCACAGCTATTACAATGATGAGATCTAAACTAAATTCTGATCCAAAGAAAAACAGTATTGCATGAAAAGAAATTGGATTTACAAATTACTGTACTAAAGTCTGTATTGCTTAAAATTCAGCAACCAAATGACCTTCTTAATTACAGAAATATATTAGAAAAAAGTTAATTCAAACTAAAAAGGTAATAAATGGCAATCTGATTTTCAAATTTGATTTTCACAATAAACTTTGAAGCAAGAGAGCGGAATGAGAGAAATCTAAAGATAAATATGGGAGATAAAATAACTTTGATACCTTAAACACATTTATAATATAAATTAAACACATTAAAACTTAACTTTTTTACAGAATAAAAATATTTAAAAAAAATATTTGCAAAAAGATTTGCTCAATTATTATAAACTTAATTTTAATCACACTAATGCATGCCAAAATTTAAAAAATTTTTTAAATGTAAATAAAAATTAATCATTTTAAAATGGTTGATACGTCCATAATTTCATACATGCTTACATTTCTTCAACTTAGACAATTCTTTAATTGTTGCATTTGTTTAAATAATTTTCATCACTTAGAAGAATCGAATATGGTATTCTGTAAATAAAATTAATATCAACAAATTGATGAATGCATGTAAAAATTTGTAATCACATACTTTCATTATATGCTACTGTATGGCAAAAATAAGTAAAATGATTTTGTTAATTAATCTTAAAATATACCATAAATCGTTAAAATTTGTAAAGATAATTTATTTTTACATCACAATTTTCTATTTTCCTTTGAAGTTTACTCAATTATGCTCTGTTTTAATGCTGATTACAAGAATATTGTATGTCATATTTTATAAAACAGTTTTCTATTCTTTTCCTAATGGGACAAATTAATTGAAGCTTAACTTGAGAAATATTTGTTAATTGAAAAATGATGAAACAATCATTCAAAATAAATTCTGATATTAATTTTTATTTGAAGAAATGTCTTATTAAAAATTAAATATCAAATTAACGTTATGACATTTCTTAAATTTAAACAATGTATAAGGAGTAAAACATGTGACAGGGAATATGAGTTTTTAATCCATACTTTATAATGAAATATCTTAAAGTAATTTGTTGCTTCATTAAATTCCTTCAATAACTTTATTTAAATAAATCAATAGTATTTTTGTATTACCCCAGTAATATATTTAAGTAAAAATTTCAGCGAGAAATATTATATAATTAGTTACTTCATATTTCTTACTAAAGTTTATAAACAAAGATTTAATCATGGAAAGAAAAAATGCATCATCCGTAGAAAAGTCATCATTATGATTTCAGAATTTCTTATTTCAAATAGGACATTTTCATTTGAACAATGTATTTTTTTGAACATTATGTAGAATTAATTAAAAAATATTTCTATTTTATTTAAAAATTAGAAAAGCTAAAACTAATTTGAGAATTTTTTTAGTTATTTAACATTTATTAAATGATTTGTTTTTAGGAAAAACCGATATTTCTCTTTTGCCATTATTTAAATATATTTTGGTTTCATATTTAAAAATAACATATCTCAATTTTTAAAAAGTATTTCTTATAGTGAATTCTGTTATAATCTCTATAACTGGCAATGTAAGATAGAGTTTCCCAAATATCTAACAATTTATATAGAAGATATTAGAAAAATTTGAAATTAACGAAACTTTTATGCACAAATCTCTTATGTTGCTGCAACACTCAACAAATAGAATTCAATTCTGTACTTAAAATTCTCAATGATGCTGCTTGATTAATGCATACTAAACATAGATTTTTTTGCTAAACTTCATTAAAATAGTTTTCCAATTTTCTTTTCCTCAAAATAATATTTTCCATGTGAATTCACGTGTATATATCCATATCCATTTATTAATAAAATTTGGAAATAATGTTAATCACAAAAAATTCGGAATTAATAAAACTTAGGTAACAAAAGAAATAGAACATTTTTACTATTCTTCTTGTTAATGAATACAATAAATATTATATATTGGTTATACAATTTATATTTATATATTAATTTTGAGATATGAAGGCAATATAAAATGTGTTTTACTATCCCCCTGTGGGCCATTAAATATGGGGAGAACTAATATTATAAGACGTAAATTAAATGTAAATAAAACAGTCGACATTATTGACATTATTTACTAGATTTATTTTAGAAAGAAAAGGAAAAATAAATTCATTGAAGTTTATATTGTGTACTTATTCAATGTTGAGTAAGTGTAATATTCACTTATCATATCAGTCAGAATAAATGGACTCAATAAGTCAAAATAGAGCAATTTATGTAAACATAAGTAAACATATACAATAGAGCAAAATATAATTGTTTGATCATTTGTAGATATGATTTCAGTAATATATAACTTATCATTGTATGACTTATTTACGAGGAAGATAAACTAGTGAATTTTATTCTCTAGACATTAGTTACATTTAAACTATATTTTCAGTTTGATATATTTCATATCTATGTACTAACTATATTCTGGTATACTTAGTATGTAAAAATGAAAACGTAGATAAAGTAGCATTCTATTTCGATGATTTTTGGTGTATGACAAAATTTGTTACATTTATTAATATTATAACTCCCCTCATAATAGAAGTTTCAAAGAGAGAAAGATTTATATTATATTCCAACTATTAATTAAGTATTTATTAAACAAAATTAATTATTTGTTTGGTTAGAAATATTTTTATTTACAATATATTGCTGAAAAGTTTTTTTTTTGTTCTAGGATTTAAATACATTTTTAACTTTTTGAATATTTATCAAAAATTGTGAAATTGGTTTAATTACTAATATTTATATTTCAAATAATTTTATTTACCTTTATCAGACATTTTTGTGTAAAAAGTCATGTGTTTCTACCTTACAGCTTACTTACACTTTATTTTGAGTGTCGTTTAATATTTACTTTACTCATTATTAGCAAACTAAATTGAATAAGAAATGGAGGGAAATTAGTTTTACACTGGATCCGTTGCATCATTTTGCTAAATTTAAGTAGGTTTTAAAATAAATATTACATTTATTGAACATAAATAAAAATTTTGTTTTAATAATTTTGAGAAACGTAAACTAATTCTTAAAAAACAACAATGTATGTGTTTTCCTTAACAAAATGTATTGAATTTTTGATTAAATAATGTAAAATATGAACTAAAATAAAAGATAAATTACATTTTTATATAGTTAAAAAAGAATGTAGATAAAAGGTGTTAATAAATTTTCTATTATCAGAAGCAGAAGCATAAAGTTAAGAATAACTTTAATTTCTATTTTCTTTTCTTTAATAAATACATTTGACACATTCGACAGTAAATCAATGTAGTAGCTGATAAATAATTTTTAAATTAATGAATTTTTTCAAAACAGCCCATTTAAAATATTCTTTTTCGTTATGCAGTAAGTTATCATTTTTTTGAAAGATATACTAAAAACGAAAATTAACTTTTCTTTGTTGACTTAAAAGTTAGTATTAGTAAGTATATCAAAACTTATCAGATGATGATTATTAAAACACACTGAAATCATTTCATTATGAACATGAGTCAACCACAGGGACAACCAGAGATAAAAACTTTATTGCAAAGTGAAACAATGTATATATAATATATTCATTTGTTATAAATAAATACTAACGTGCATCGTCTTAAGATTATTTGTGTGTGTGTGTATTGGTTTATCACTTTTCACTTGACCTAGAAGGAAAACTTAATGCAAAATCTGAACTATTATAAACAAAGTTGAGAAGTAAACTCAAGAAATGTTAAACTGAAAAACCAGAGAGCTTGAAAAACCTTTTATTTGTTGCTTTGGTTTTAAAGTAATTAGGAAAAAGATGATAAAAATATTTTATTATAATGCTAATAATAGGTTTATTAAGGCAGCTGATACTTTATGACAAAGAGCACTTTCAAGTGTAAAATTAATTTAAATAAAATAAGTTATTTCTCTTGTTAATGAAATTTGAGAAATTATTCATAGATTTTTAAAACCTTTATACATAAAACATGCACAGTCTAATAGATCAATAAATTTCAACACCAACAAGCTTTACTTTTTTTCTTTGAAATATATTAAGGGCAATATACTATTGTATGAAAAGTAGGATTTTAAATTTCCTTTAAAATGTAGTTTCAAAATTTAAATGTATTCTGGATAAAAATGACATAGAATCTCCAATCAGGAATTCTAAATTACAGTAAAAATTTGGCAAAATGTAAAAACATGATGATACTATACGTATTGTACAACTTTATTGAAATTTTGAAATTCCTTTATAAATTTCTAGACAAATGCTTTTCTTATTTCCTTGCACATTTTGATTAAGTTAGCAAACATTCGAATGTTAAAGAAAGCAAAGAGATTTAAACTCCCTGAATTCTTTCAAGCTGTAAGATCGATAGGAGAAAATTATTCGAACCCCAAAAAGAAAATCAATGTAAAAGCTTCCGTCTGACATTGTGTCTTAATAAATTCTGATTATTTTTTTGTTATTTTCCAGATCTTGAAGCTGGCAATATTTTATTTTGTTTCGTCTTCAGAGTTTAAATGGAAAATGTTATGTTTGATAACTCAATATGCAGAGGAAGTTAGATAAAATACATTAAATTACGTACTCTATTTTTCCAAAATTTAAATTAAATTTTATCAAATATAAAAGATTACAGTTTAAATATATTAATTTTAAATAAATAAATAAATCAATTTAGAATTGCAACCTTTTTTATAAACAATTTGAAGCAACAAATATATTTTCTAAGCATATTTTAGAAGTAATCTAACAATTCTAGTATAATTGTTTTTAAAGATGATTTATTCATAAATAATTCTTATTATTATGTAAGCTAAACTAATATATAATTATTATTAAGAAATGATTATTCTTAAAATTTTTGAAAATTTTACATGCAATTGTAAGCAAAATTTTGAACAACCTCAATTTTGATAGTAAATTTGATTACGTAATTTATGATATATTTATTTGTTTCCAAAAGAATTAGCTGCTTTTTAGTAGAAACATAGTGTTTATACAAATTTAGAACATTTGTAATTAAAAGTCTTTTTCAAAATGCATTAAAACTGTTTAAATTTTAAAATTTTTGGTATTTATATAAATTAATGTATTTCAGCACGTATAACTGCAATATAAAGTTAAAATGTTTTCCTCAAAAAAATGTGCATATGAATTGTTATGGAAGAACATCTTAAAAAAAAAACAAGATTTTTTCAAAGAATATTATGAAATACAAATTGCATAAAATTTTTCTGTTGTCTTTGACATAGCAGAAGAAGATTTTAATAAGAATGATGTAAATATTTCTAATAAAATTTACACTAACCTAGAATCTCTCAATTCTGTTAAGCCACATTTACTCTATTTAATATTTTCAGGGCCTATTCAATAACGATATTTAGAAGTAATTTTGTCGAAGTTTACTGCAGTAGAAACAAAGTACATTTTTACTACTGATATAATTTTACTTTTAATGCTTTACTATTTTTATTTTTTTACCTCTGAAATATATTAGATATTAGTATAATAAATTTTAACAACAGATATTATTTCTTACAAGTTTTGAATGTTTTTAAATTTTAATTTCTTCAGTTGCAGTTAGATTTTAGTTGAAATGAGTAAATTAAGATTAGTTTATTATTTTTAGGAATATATATACAGCTGAAATATATACATATATAATTCTGAAATTTTTGTCAATAGCCATTAAATACAGAAAAGAAATAATTATCACTGTCAAACATAAATTTACTTACATTAATATTGTATTAGAATACTCAAGATGCTCACTCCTAAGTACGTTCACAAATTTATACAAGAGTATTTTGTAAAAATATAAGTTCTAATGAAGTTTCCATATGCTTAGTATGTTCATAATCTTCATTTAAACTTAAAATAGAAAATAGCACATTTTTTCAAAAGATTATGAAGAAATTGCTATAGATAAGCTTATTAATAAATATACAAAGTTTAATAAATACCAGGCTCTTTATTACTCTTTTATGATGACATAAGAAATTTTAACTAAAATTAAATTAAAAATTATAAATTTATATTGGGATTTCGATGCCATGGATTAATATTTTGGTAATATTTGTTCTTATCAAACTGAACTGTGTAGTTTGAAACTGAGATAGATTTTTAATCATTTGTTATTTACATGTTTACTTTTTTTCTTAATAATCGCTGCAATTAATATGTAAACAATATTTATACATTTACAAATATTATAGATTTCATACATTACAAATTATGAATATTTAGAGATAAATGATTCAATATGATGAAGTGAAAATTCAAGAAAATATTTATTGGGAAACAGATGTGGTTACGTTTACATGTTAATGTCCTGAATGGGTCTTATATAATATTGTGAGTTTATAGTGCATTCATTCTGAATTTACAATAGCTAATGCAGTATTTACCTGGATTCAAATATGTACGTGCATAGTAAAGTAAGAAATATGGTGCTAATAATATCTTATTCCTTTATACGTAGGTGGATTTTAAAAGGTTACAAAATTAATAAAAAATATTTATTTTCAAGAAAATAAACTGAAGATTCAAAAATTTAAAAAGAAATATGCTTTTAAAATCACTTTTGATTGTAATCTGAATGTAGTATCAATTTATCTAATCAGGCGTAGTAGATATCCCCCTCTCGACTCATAGCCAATTTTCGGCAGTTGTTTCTACAAGGCTGATTGAAAAAAAAATAGTAACTGGATGTCAAATCTGGCCTGCAAGGGGGAGAGATCCAAAAGCAGTATTTGAATCGTTGAAGCAATTCGTGAGTTTTACTAGCTGTATGAAGTTTTGGCATTGCGTTTTATAGAAGAATACCACCCTTTTTGAATAACTGCGTTATTTAACGAAGAATAGGGAAAGAAAATTAAATTTTATTATAACAATAATAATAATTTTGTGAATTCCATGTAAAGTATAATTTTAATAATATGTGATTAGAAGGAGACACATGCTTTTCTCTTAAGAATTGAATCATTCTTTGTGACCCTGCTAGACTGTTTTTCTGATGAAATTATTAAATAATAATTTCAATACATTTACTAACTTACGTTATCTATATAAGACAATACAAGTAGCACCATCTTTTTTCACCCTTTAAAATTTTCTGTACTCACCGCGTACTGTTTATATCATTCTTGTAAATTTATTTTAGATGTTGATTCAGATTTTTCTATGAAACAAAGAAAATCGCAAAATATAAGTCTTAAATGGTAAACATGTAAAAGTAACAATTTTAACTTTATAGCTAATAGTTAAGTTTTTATTAAGCAGAAAAACTTTCACAAAATCTAATTCCAAGATAAATAATTAATATGTAGAAAAATACATTTCATATGCTTAAAATATCATGATTATATTTTAATGAATTTCACACATTATTGAAATTTACCTTCTTTATTAATGAGCTTATCATCTTACACGAATGTTTCAAATCAAGTAAAGTATAATTTGCATATTTCAAACACAAAGTAATTAATTTATTTCCTTTATTTTTTCTACATTTTCAGAGAAATATACATATAATAAAAACTGAAATCAAGATAATAACAGCACGTTTAATAACCACTAGTTTTGTAAAAGCCATTTAGTCGCGTATTATAAATTTAGCCATATTATAAGCCAAAATAATTATAGAATCAAGTTTACTTTGCAAGTTATCGATATTAAAATAGTTTTCATAAAAAAAATGTTAAAAAGTTTCAGAATTTACTATTTGAAAAAAAAATAAAATATTCAAATGTAACTATTTTTTTGCTGACCGAATTTCATCACTTGTGAAAACTCAAATATTTAAAATCATCATTTTTAGATCTTGCACATAAAACATGTTTTTATTTAATGTAGCTGTGAGTTGATGGAATATTTTTAAGAATATTTTGACATGAGAATCAGATCGAGTCTTTGAAATGATATTTACTCTAATGCTTATTGCATTTTTTCATAATGCATTTTCAAAGACATATTTTTCATTCATTTGAAAATTTTACATTCGACTGATGATTCAATATTTTGTTTTGTGAAATGTTTTAATAATCTTCTAAATAAAATATCTGTCTAATAACACATGTAATTATAAGAAGTTTGCCAAAGCTATATGCTTAATTTTCCATCAGTCCATTAATTTTACTATAATTTCTGGAAGAAAAGCCTCAACCTTCTCATGTTTAAAAATTTAATTTAATACACCGTTTCTATCGGTACGGTGTTAATATTCATTTAAAAAATAGAAAAATCTTTCTGTAGTTTGCAAAATGTGAAGGAATTTGGAAAAAAAATAGCGTAAAAATAGCATGCTTTATAATATCAGATTTTAAAAATGCTATATATTAATAAATGCATATAGATTGCATGTAAAAAGATGACTACAAGTAGATGGATGTCGAGCAGAATATATAAATGCTAATTTAGATCAAGAATTTTGTCAAATCTATTTTATTTGGTTTGTGAAAAATTACATGATTTCAAAAGTTTCTAAGCATAATTTGCGGAAAATATTTATGTTAGCTAAAATAAAACGTAAAAAATTTTGTTTTCCATAAAATTGACATATTGTTATTATATCTTTAATTGGTTAATATGAGTATTAAGGACACTAATTTCTCTTAGTGACTAAATACAAGTTAAGTTCTGAATATAGTCATATTTTAGACATTACGAAGCGTAATTTTTTTCAGTTATGTTTTTATCTTTTTCAATTTTCTCTCACCTGAAATGTCAAATACCGTAAATTAGTGTATCTAGCCTAGGGCTATAAATTTGAGATTGTGATGAACCTTGTAGTGATGTACCTCGTAATTTTGTAAGGAATTTACTTTGACGTGGCATTTCCATATAAATTTTAAAATTCTAAGCAATTATTCTGCTATTTATCCTGTCAAGAGGTCATAATGCCTGACAGCGGATAAAGAGTCCTGGGTTTGAATCCCGGTTAGGGTATGGATGTACTATCTCTTTCTCTCTCTCCAGTCTTTTTCGTTTCCTTGTACAAATGCTTGCCTACCCTATAAACAGGTACCTATGGCATGTGTGTACTGAGGATGTTTGACCTCACACGAAATTACGGTTCAGTTGGAAAAGTAGAGTAGCGCCACCCATAATGCCAGCCAAGCAGGCAGACGACTATAAAAACAATTATTATTATTCAATTTTTGCTTTGATTCCGGAAATTACGCTGATTGACTAGTAATTACAGATTCAATTCAAAGATGATGTTTATATCCAAGATTCAATAAATCTGGAATTTATTAAGTGTTTTTACTTACATATTATTTGAGAAAATAATTTTTTATTTATACATGAGTTCAAAAAATTTAATTAAAGCTCTTCTTTACAGGAAAAATTATTCAGGAGCATTTTCATAAGCAAAATTAATATCAAGAATCATTGATTTAAAGCAGTTATTGATTTATACACAAAATCATATTATCATATTATGTATAAGTAAGTTAAAATATCGCTTTAGGACATTGATTCTCAACCTGTGGGGCGCGACCCCCTAGGGGGGCGCGAGCATATCCAAAAGAAAATGTTATTTAAAAAAATTGATTAAGTGACTGAAAGGAAAGAACACACACACACACATACAAAACAAAATACATTTTGACATATTTAATAATTAACTTATTAAATTAAAACAACTTACTAAATTAAAAACAAATTAATTTAATAATTACTAGTGACTTCCTTGGGCCTGTCTTTCAGAGCAAAGTTTTTTCGAATGAGGGTTTAATGTTAGAAATAGACACTCTCAGTTCTTTTTCTATATTTAACTGAGATCTATATTTTGTGTTCAAAGAAGCCACCGCAGAAAATCCAGTTTCACAAAGGTAAGATGTTGAAAATGGTAGTAGAATGCGAAATGCCCTTGTTTAGTGCAGAAAACTCATCATCCACTCCTGTTCAAAATTCAAAGAGTGATTTATTACTAAATTGTCTTTTGGTTTCGCCACTTGTCGTGAAGTCTATGAAGGTTTCTTACTCTTCGATTGAGAGTCCTTCGGGAGTATTTTGAAATGGATCCCTCAGCCACTTGTAACTTGATATCAGTTTGTCATCAGCAAGAAATTACTTTTTAAAATTCTTTGCTAGCATTGCTAAATGATTTTCAATGGCTACAAAAACAACTTTTACATGTTGTTCTTCAGCCATGTAAGTTTTAATACAATCATTCAAATTTGCAAACATTGTTAAGTTTTCTTGCTTTAAATTTCTGCTCAACAATTCCAATTTCCTACAAAATAGCATTAACTTTATCACTCGTATCCAATATATGTGTATTTGCTGCTTGCATTAAAGATCCAAGTTATTTAATTTCTCGAATATGTCGACCATGTAGATCAATTTCAACACAAATAAACTATCGCGAAAATTCTCAGCTTCCGGTTTTTTTTCCTCTTCTAGGAAAACGGCGATTTCTTCTCTTAATTCATAAACACGCTGCAAAACTTTCCCTCGTGATAACCATCTTGCTTCGCAATAAAATAGTAACGCTGAATGTACTGCACCCATGTCTTTACAAAGTGCGGAAAAGATTCTTGATTTCAGGGGTCTCATTTTTATATAATTCGCTACCGTTACAACCGTAGTTAACATAATATTCAAACCAGGACGCATTTCTTTGGAAGCCAAAGCTTCTCTGTTGATCATGCAATGTCTAGACGCACTGTGGCGATTTTTGTTTCGCAAGTGCTTGAATACTTTAGAATCTTCCTGGCATAGAACGAGCTCAATCCGTGCATATTCCGATGCAATTTTTCCATTCTATGTTTGCCTCGTTCATAAAATCATTTAAGACAGCAAATAAAGCGAGTGCTGTTGCTTTGAGTTCTATTGGTTTGCAGAAAAATAATTCTTCTACTACTGACAAATCATCACAAAATCTAACATACGCAATGAAATGAGCATCTTTATTACTATCTGTTGCCTCATCGAGTTGTATTGAAAACAATTTGTAACTCAACTTCGACAAAAGCTGACACTCTACATCTTCAGCTATATCAGTAATTCGATGGGCAACAGTATCATTTGAAAGAGGTATAGACTGCATTTGTTTTGCAAAATTATTTCCAAACATAATTTCTACAATATTAATCGCGGCTGGCAAAATAAGCTCTTCACCAATGGCGTGAGGCTTTTTACATCTGGCTATTTTATATGAAACTTTGTAAGAGGCAATTAAAGCTTTTTCATTCACAGACAAAGTTTTTTTAAACAATGATTTTTGCTTTTCATATCATTTTAATTTTAATTCGAAGAATTCTCTGGGTTTGTTTACGTACTCACTATGAAGCGTTTCCAAATGTCGTTTAAGTTTATTAGGTTTCATGCTGTCTGCCGCCAACATTTTTGAGCAAATGATACACAGGGCCCTTTCTTCTTTATTTACTTCAGTACTAGTGAACCCAAAATTTAAGTATTCTTGAGAATATTTTCTTGATTTTATTTTCGGAACCACGCTCATTTGTGTACTTGTTGATGCTTGTCTATTGTCCAATGCTCGCTTAAAAATTTATCCATGATTCTGCATAAGTCTGTTGTCGTGAATATTTAATACGGTGAATTGCAATTACACGAAAATATATATAATATACACATTCAGAATAGATTCAATAGCGATAGAAGGATGGACTCGAATGAGATTGTCTGGAATTGAAATTGGCGTCATAGAACTTTCTCCTTCTCCCTATATTTGTTCACATCTGCGCACGCTCCTAGCTTAATTTTTTGCTGACCAGACAAATTCCAGACAAATCGAAACTTCTCGCGAAACCGTGAGAATGCCCGACATGGCGGAACGCAAGAGCAATAAAAAAGCATAGGATTCTTGTTTTTTTAATGCTGAGGACCGGTATTGCAAAATGTCAATAAATTTCGGTATTCTTGGTAATTTGTAAAGTTTAAAATTAAGGGTGTAGTGTAGGTTTAGCGCCAAATTACTCAAAATACATTGTTATTATATATATTTTATTGTATGCGGTGGGGAGGGGGGGGGGGCGTGATGAAAATTGTGATTGAAAATTGGGCCGTGAATACTAAAAGGTTGAGAAACATTGCTTTAGGAGATTATTTATCAAATTTATCGAAATTTAGTTTAATTTCTCTCTCCCTCTTTCTATCTATCTATCTATCTATCTATCTATCTATCTATCTATATATATATATATATATATATATATACAATACCTTTATTAATATTTTTATATATATGATATTTACAATTTATAATATTAAAATAATATATTTTTAATTTTTAGCTTAATACTATAATTAATTAAATTCTTAAATTTTTTAATATCTGAAGAAATTGATTCTATAAAAACACAAAAAGGTAAATGACATATTAAAGACAATGCAAATTTTTAAAATTCTGATTTAACTTAGTAAACTAAATTTAATAACTACTTAACATTCTTTTATTCAACAACTTATAAATTTTTTAATTTTTATTTAATTTAGAAAGTCAAAAAAATGTTTTAATACAGTATATTGGATTTCAGCTGAGTTTTATAATGACGTAACCAGTGCGAAGATATTAAGGATTCGATGTAAATCTAAGATGGAGGCAGAAATAGAAATGTCAAGATGGAAATAGACCGTAATATTTGTTCGTTAAGAGTTTTCTAAGTTGTTTTTACATAATAAATATAACAACCGTAATAAAACTATTCATTTTCCTCAAGAACACTGGAAAGCAGTTCTATCATAATTTCATAAAGGGAATCTAATCTATATTGCTAGAAACTTGAAATGCAACACCAAGAAAGAATTGTGATATAATAGCAAAATTCACTTGACAGATAATGTGTTTTACAAAGATCAAATGATTGGATACACATTCTTATGAAATGTGGACGATGACAAAATGACAAAATCAATATTTTATGTAGGCATCATTAATAATTATAACTGTTGATAAATATTTTGGTATACTATAAAAGATGCTTAGCATAGAAGGAAAAAGGAATTATTAGATAAGCGGTACAATATGCTTTGGCACAGAATCAAAGAGGATATCTTTGGGGTACAGCAATCCATGCGGCTTCACATATTGAAAAAGTTCGTCTAGTGTAGCAGCAAATGATGCGTATAGAAACAGTTGTAGAGCAAGCATGAAAGACACGTTTACAGTTGGTGATAAATTGGGAGATCAAGCAGAGTAAAGAAATAATTCAATTTGATGGGTAAAGATGAACTTTTGATAATTGGGTGTCAGGTGTGGTCAATTTTTCTGTTTGAATATGGTTTATGTCACATAAATGCTAATTGCATGAGAGGAACATATTCTTCTACACCACAGCTATGCAGCTCTGGATCTTCAGTTAAAACGTGATCGCAACTCACTATTTCCGAAAACGAGAATGCTCTTTAACCATGCAGACTACCATGGCCTCGACTGTTCTGAGTACTGGCAAAGTGTACTAGAAGGAAGCGAAAAATATATCCAATACACACACACATTACTTTAAACTTTGATACCATCTACAAGACCAATGTGGTGATGCACACTATAATAATTAAGCAATCTCTCACCACAGCCTCACCAGATTCGAATAAGACTACCGTCGTTTACATTTTTTTCCCATGTCCTTCATTCACCACACCACTTGAGATGCAAACGCATTGGCTTTGAGTTAAAAAGAAAACCAGAATTGGAGATCTTGTGGGCATTTCAATGGAAAACGACTTCCGTGTAACAGATGTTGAATTATACATATGGATACCAAATGATAAGTAACAGACTGAATTTGCAGTATAATTGTTTGTGGTTTAGTACAATGATCCATTATTGCTATGCGCGCATTATGTCTGCCATCCCATTCAGTGATGCAACGAGATAGGCGCATACACTTTTATCACTCCATCCTTCTTTACTACATCCAAGGAGTACAGATTTGCATTGCTATTACTTGATTTCAACTGACAAGGTAACCAATTTTCTGAAGAATAATTCGCAATCCCTACAATTTATCTCAGTTGAATTCAGAAACTTGCTCGAAAGACATTGTATGTCTTCTACATGGCTAGTTAAACATCTTACTCAAATGAAACTCTAGAAAATAATTATCGTACTTCAAATTAACTATTTCTTTTTTCCTTATATAATATTTATAAGTGGGTCTCAATTGCCTATGATGTGCATTTGAACTGTAATGTTAAAAATTTGAATATCTTACCTCAACGAACGTCTGGTGAGAATTTCACATTATATGCATATTACTTTCAGGGTGTCGCAGTTCAAGTGAAGAGTAGTGTAAATTATGCTATACATCAAGTTACATGGAATTTTTAAATTATAATAACTTTAAAGTGCCTTCACTAATGGAATTTATGAATACTTCTTCCGTATCGGCAGGAATAAAAATGTATTAAGCAGCATGATCAACAGTAAAAATATCACTTAAAATGTAACTAGTTATACGTGAAATATTTTTCAGCTATACATATAAATTAAATTATACACATGAGGGACAAGGCTTACAGTATCCATATCTGTTTTTATGACCGAGGGCCCTTGAGTGCTAGTGCTAGGTAGTAAGGTCCAGGTTAGGTAGTTAGTCTAATGTAAACCCCACAGTATTTAGTTCCCAAGCATGCCTTGTAGTCAATTTTATCAACCTACTGAAGGAACGAAAGGTTGAAGGTCCAAGTATACACTGAAGTTACAAGAAACTAGGTAATGTGTTTTGTATAAGGATCCCATAAGCACTAGAAGTGTTATCACACTGCAACGTGCATTAGACTAGACTAATTATTCAACTCGAAGCTATTATGTTGACAATTTAAAACATTTCGTCTGCATGACAATCAACAAACCCATATTATTGCAAAATGCTGGGGGGTCTATTTTAAGCGTTCAGTACCAGACGAGAAATAATCAATAATTGTATTGTCTGGTGATTTTTGTAGCAAAAAATGTGTCCACATTAAGGGAACTGAATTTTTATCAATTCAGAAGGAATTCTTAATATGCGAGTTTCAGTCTTATTGGAATTGTTAAATTCTGTATAATGCACAATAGACATGAATAATAAAATGTGAACATTAATGATGTATTATCAATTATTTGTGTATGAAATTAAAAACTTACACTATGTTTACAACTTTAAATATGATTGTTTCAACATCAGACTGTTATAATCAGCTTAATATCGCTGATTTATATAAATTTCTTGATTGAAAAAAGACTAAATGTTTGTTGAAATGCAAAAATTCATTTATTCACAAATAAAGAATGAATATAAAATGCTAATTTGTAAAAAATAAATGTGGAAATGTTAGAAGAGCTTCTAGATAATGACTTTACAAATGATTATATATATATATATATATATATAAATATATATAAATTATATATTTCGTTAAAGTTATGACAATATCATGACTATAAATAATAATTAAAGCATTGAAAATAAAATTTAGCTTTTCAAAATTTTTGGTGATTAAAAATATGCAACTTCTTGTTAAGTACATATGATTAAAAAAATGTTTACTAAGATATATACTTGTATACAGGTAAAACAAATATATTTTAAAATATAAATGTGTATATGCATTGTGAACATCTTACACGTAGAATTTAAAAAAAAATTGAATGACAAAACATAAGCAGTGTGTTTGTGACACTTTCAAATTATGATAAAGTATGGGTGCCAATTTAAGTATTAAAAAATGTGAATTTCCATAACTATATTCCATGACGTAATACATTACGTCACTGAAAATTGAATATTTTAAGAGATATATTTTATTTAATTTCTCAGAAACGAGTTAAATATATCAAATTTTACTATTTTAAGAAAAAATGACAGGTAAAATAAAATGTCATCATTTATCTCTATAAAAATAATTTCAATTTGTCATTTTCCTTTAAAATCATTAAAAATGATTCGTTTATAAAACATACATTTTATTTTTTGATAATATATATTAAATTCTTTTCGAACGTGAAACCACTATATTTCAATTCAAAAATGAATTGAAGAAAGTATCTTTTCATATATTTTTTTTATAATAGACTAGAAATGCAATTTTGTAAAAAATTTTAGAATAGGTAAATAAATAGAAATGAAATATAGACAGAATTTTATTATTCAAGATGAAGAAAGAAGTGTTTTATATTTTAATAAAACTAAATGAAACTTATTTCATTCATTTTTATTTAATGATAATTATATGGGTGTCTAATGAAATTTTTATTTTGGGAAATAAAATATATTCCAATCTGTACAATTTATTGCGTTTGCGTGGCTCACCGCAAATGCAATATATTGAAGAGGACGTTGAAAGTAGCGCTGTTTTGTTTAAGGAATGTGAAAGGAGTGCGCTAAAAGACGCGAAAAATCCTTTTTTCGGATTTCAGTTCCTGTTTAAGGATATGAATTGAGTATTGCTCATCTGCAATCTTAATGCACACTCATGAAATGAATAAGTGTGGTTTTCCAGATTTTCTCCTTTGCGAACCTAAATATCGCTCCCTATTTTGAATAGCCTCTCTTTCATGGATGTTCAAAAGTCTTATAATTTCTTTTAACAATTAGATTATTCATTACATGATGTAAAAATTATCATGTTCTTATAAAAATTAATTATAATGTAAATCTTTTAGAAAACATAATAAAAACTTAGATCATAGCTGTTTTAAAAAAAGAATGTATTACAGGGTGATTTTTATTTTTATTATCTGCTGCAGAATATTCGTTGAATTTTTTTTTGCATTTTTATTGAGTAAATGTTTAGGGAAATGATACATCATAAGATAGATAAAATTTAGATTATTGAAAAATAAAGTGATCAGTTATCTCCCCAAATTGGATTAAATAGAACGATAGATTTATCTGATGCGGGTGGATGATGATAGAGCGAAATAAAGCACTTTATTTTCAATGTGTTTAGTAAAGAATGCAGAAGAGAATAAATGAAAGGAAAACTTTTAAAGATGCACAGATGTGATTATTTCTAATTATTGAATTAAAATGATCGCATAAACCTCCCAAGTTTTAACTTATTTCTTAGAATAAAATTCTCATCTGTGGAAAATTACCATCGTTTTCAACATTTTTTATATAACTTTGTAATATAAACTACAGAATTTATTTTAAAAGAATTTTTGAATATATTTGTCACAAATATTCAAATAAAATTATTATATTTATAGATGATTAGAGATTATATTTAAAGAAAATATTTTGTTCAGTTTTACGCAACTAATTGTTTAGTTTTATTCTCGAACTATACATTAAGTCTAGGCTTTATAATGTATTAAGTAACAATTCTAAAGCATATTCTTGAAATTATATGTGTAAAGCAATTTAACAAGTAATTGTTTCCTTTCAGGCTTTCAAAAATATAAACTATAAAAAAATAAATTGCATTTTGACAAACTTCTCAGTTTTTGAAATTACGTCTGCATCTTAAAATTTATTTACTCAAAAGTGCAGTCTTAAATATTTTCCTGTGTGTATGTTTTAAATAATAAATATAACTATCCAAGAAAAAGTATTAAAATTTAAAATGAGAAATTTTGTAAAACAATTAGTATGATTAAGATTTTTGATCTTCCTATATTGAATGGGAACTATATTTCAATTCTTAATAGATTTTAAAAACCAAAATAATGTATATTTTGATTTCAAAATAATGACATGACTTAAAATAGCAAACAACTATATTTTTAAAATATATAATTTAATAAACAGCAAGTGTAATGGGAATATTTCCAAAATGTATATTTTTCCATCCAAATTAGAAATGCTTGAGTTAAAAAAATTAACAGACTCTAAATATAGTCATGTTTCTTTAATTTAACTTTAAGAAAAATTGGTTTTTACAATTGGCTGTGACAATCTTTTTGCAGTGTTGAAAGGCTAGTTGACAATGATTTTTTGAACAAAGAACTAAGCACATATGACGCAAAGAAGCCGCATAAGTGCAAAGTCTATTTTAGGAATTTAAGAATGCTAGTTTGTGAATAAAGTGTAGTACTCAAAATGTAAAGAAACAATCTAAGCAAAAATTAAAACAGTTACATATGTGAAGATGCGAATTTTTGTTATTTATGTTTTGAAAAATTAATTTCAATGATTATTCATTTGTTATTGCAAAACTAAAATTGTCAAATTTCAAAGACGCAATTAGGTGCTGCTAAAATTATAACTTTCATGCTCAATTGATATTCCACTTAAAATAACATATTTTTCTAAAGAGTAGTTTAAGTTGTAATTTCCTTATTTTGAAGTTATCATATATTTTCTAAGATTGCTCAATTCACTTCTAAGCAAATGAGTCCAGTAATTCATAAATTTTAATTCTTAGAATATATTAATCTATTTTAAAACTTGATTTACAAATACATTTAACCAATTTTCTATCATTTACAGAATGAAGAAATTAAATATAGCGAAACTTTTGGTTATGAGTTTGAAATAGATAATGTCATTGGAAATCCAAGTTTATGAATCAGATTTACAAAACGTATGAAATAAATTTAAAAAAATACTGTTGGCTATTTAATGTTGTAGGTTATTTAGTTAACTTTGTTCTTTAATTTCTCTATAACCTTTTTTACTACTTAATAAACTTGAAAAACATTTCTTTACAACTTAATTGGGAAAAACAGAATTTTCTTAATAGTAATAATTTATTTAAAAATTTTACTTGTAAAATTGTTATATATTTTACCGAAATCTAAAATCAAGTAAGTGAACATGAAAATGTATCAAAATTAGGCTTGAGGGAGCATGCTCAACGTTATTTCTAATTTATATTTTGATTCAAGAATACTATACAATTGTTATATCAATGCATTAATAGTATATTCTAAGTACAAATCTTTCGTGTTACAGGGCTTCAATTTAGTAATGCTTAAATAGAATCGTATTTGCTTTAAATAATATCATTTGTAAATTCATCAAAAAAAAGTGAAATTGAATGAATAAAATTGATAAAAAGGGTGCGTGTAATTATTTATACTTTAATTATGAAACGAACGTGATGTGAAGAGGTAAGTTTAATCTATCACTCAACCAATGAGTGGTAAAATGCAGTAATGATTGTATTTTAGATGGCTACTAATAATGTCGTTTTACTTAACCTATTGTCCTTTTATGAAGAAGTTCTTAAATGAAACATCCTCCATTTAATAATGTTTGATTTTATAATCTATTTATAAAAGTTTCACCTAAAACTGAAAATAAAGTAAAGTATTCTAATGTAAGCTGGTAAAAATGGAAGCTAAATTCTAATGCAAGCTGGTATTCTAATGTAAGCTGGTAAGCTGAATAATGCAGATGAAGAATAAGAACGCAAATCAGTACATGATGTGTTTGAAACACCCACAAAAGTCGGGAGTCGGAATAATAATCATTATAAAAGCAGGTCACTAGTCACATTTATCACTCTTAACTCGTACAGTAGCGCGAAAAAATTAACCTGTCGAAGGAGCTCGTTCGGCGTTGTTGCCTTCTTGGAATTCTTCCAATGTACACACGCTGGTCAATGTGACCACCAAGAAAAAACATTGTCAAAACTATGATTTTATGACTTTTTTTATATCTCTCCAATTTTAAATAGATTTTAACTATCAGTTTGTTCCCTTCATAATAACATATGTCTTATATTGATCTTTTGTAGATTACAGAAACCCATTGATATCAATTTAAAAAAAACAACGTATTTTACTTCAAATAAATTGATATTTTTCTGTAGTTGGTTCAAAGGGACTAAAAAAACTAGGGAAGTTGCAAAGAAACGATATTGTGAAGGTATTTTTGCATCGCAGTAGCGTCGGTTCTTGTTTATGCTGAAGAAAAAATTATCAGGAATGAACTGAATTTATGTTAGCTTTCTTCTGGCCGAAAGATCTGAAAAAGGACCTTCTACAAAGTCATAATTCCTAGCCCACCTGGAACATGTCTTTTAGAAATAGTATTTTCATATTGAATCTGATATCACAGTCGTTAAACTAGGCTGCGAGAAATCTAGTATCAGCGTGTAACAGTAATATTTTTATCCGAACATTAATACCTTAAAAAATTGGATAGATGACTTCTTATTGACTTTGCAAATTCATTTAATAGAATTTTTCAGAAATTAAGACAAATATTGAAGATCAAAAATTAACAACAAAGTGTACACATGAGGTTATTTTATTGTGTTTTTTCCCAGTTTTCCCTTTCTTTTAACAAATTGTTGGTCGTTATCGCTGTCCACACATTTTCTTAAAGCAAAACTACTATAATTTCAATAAGACACACTCTAAATAACAGACTTTGACAAATATGTTTTATCTTAAATTTTAGAGAGTATAAACATCAAGATGACATAGTTCATATTTAGAAAAATGTGTTGATTTGATTTATATCATACAATAAAAAAGAATCTTCATGCTCACAACCCTGTATATATCTGTCTATGATGTATAATTGAGATTATTATTTATATTCATGATTTAATAATTTAAACTTTGAATTAATTTTATTATTTTTCTTGATAAACTAATTCATATTAAAATGAAAATAATAAAATAATTGCACTCATTTATTATCAGTAGCAATAATCATAGACATGAAAAACTAAAAGAGCATTCTGCATAAGAAATGGAGCAGAAAACTAATCACAGAATGAGCCTGGCCCATGTTCCGTTGAAAGTTATGTTCCGTTATGGTGCGAAATATGCATACAAATAATTAAAGATTCTATTACACAAAGAGATGAAACGAGATCTGAGTACATAGAGATTTGACCGAATAATGGTTTTTGATATTATTTATATCTGCTTGCTTGTTTTAATAAAACAAGCTAAATTAAAGACATGTTCATAAAATAATATAATTATTCAATTTTTTGTATTTCTTACAGTAAGATATTGATGGAATTACATATAAACAAAATATTCATGAATTTTTATGGTGATATTCCATAAAAGGAATTACTAAATTTCAAAAGTGTTCTTAATGCTCAATATTCCAATCGGTACAACACATTGCCGTATTATTTCCGATTACTTGTGATAGATAAAAGTAGTATTGGGGTTTGAAATGTTCGATTATTTTACTAATTAGAATAGTTAAGAAAATTATGCAAAAATAAATAGCAAATGTTAGTTTACTAATAAATATTACAACCACCATATATATAGAAAATGATAGAAGACAAAATAAATTTGTTTAATGTTTTTTGAACTCATGATGTAAATAAAAGTATCTCTAAATATGTTATGCCTATATATTATTCGGATTATTATATAATACGATTGTACAGTTAGTAATTCTTTTAAAAAAAGGACTGATAAAATATATCAATATTTCATTGAAGAAAATATGATATTTCAACTATTTTAAAGGGATATATATATATATATATGTCTTATATGAGATTTTTCAGTAAATTGTATAATATTAAGTGTTGTGCGGGAAATCAGTCCTTACTTTTCGTTCTACTGAAAAAATTATTATGGTTTTAAATTTGAAGCAATATTTTATGATATATTTCAGTTATGTATTACAATATTAGATATTTTCAATTAAAAAAAATTTCATGAACAATTAGTGAACTTAATTTTTTTTAATACCAAGTATGTTTATTTTGTTATTATATAACAGAAAAATTTATAAATTTTCTCATGACTTATCAAATCAAAAATATTTTTCTTCTATTTTTTATTCTATTACTTTTTCTTATAAGAGGTTATATAGTTATTTTATATTATGTTTAATAATATTTAAATATTGATTAATTGAAAGATTGAACATGAATTATTCCAAATGAAATAAAAAATATATAAAATTTTAGCTCAGACTGATTCCAAATTAATAAGAACACTATTTCAGAAAATATGAATCACAAAATTGAAAAGTTAAATAATATCATATTAAAAGATGTCAAGTAATTACGTGTGGAAAAAGAGAAGATAACTGGTAATCATAGGAAAAAATAATAAAAAAGCTAAAGAAAATTTTTCTTTCTTATTTTTTACTTGAGTAATGTAAGAGAGCAGAAGTCATTTAATAAAAAAAGTTTTTTTTAATTATGTAAGCAATTTGATCAAAACGGGACATAATAAAATTCCTAATGAGTACTGAATTATAAAAAAAAAATAATATACTTTTTGATTTAAATAATTTCATTGATAAAAATTAACAATTTTTTTCAGACATAACTTTCCCCTTTAATAAAACAATTCATTTGATATTTTTTGAAATAAGTTTTTTTTATATAATTAAACGACATTAAAACACATTTTGAAATACTGAAACGAATATATAGGATATTAATTTACTTAATTACAGTTGCTGATTAAAATGTTTGAGTTATTTTACAAGCTCGTAAAAGACATAATTCTAGTCACGATAAATTAACTTGTATTATCAGAAGTTCTTTTTATTTCTTATTTTTTCGGTATTTTAACGCTATTTTTTAAAAATTTGCAGTTATTTTATTTCTTACACATTCAATTTCAATGTTTTGTATAGATATAAGATTTTCATTAATTTTCTCTTAAAATTAGCTTATGATTAAGTTAAGTTATGATTGAACTTCTCATAAAAATAACAATACATATATCATACAATTTATGAAAGAAATGAATTCTTACATATTTCTTTTTACATTGAGTTCTTTAAGCCTTAAAAATGCTTAATACCAATCATCTCATTAGGAACACGTTACAAATAAACACCAGTATTTCATGCTTAAATAATTACAATAACTGCCTTTGATTTCATTCATTGAATTTTTATAGAAATATAATGTGATCTGGAGGAAACGCTAATCAAAGAAAAATTATATAAATCATTAAAAATAAGTTATAACTTCGCAGACTAAAATGAAGTTCTTTTATCTTCGACTACAATATACTTGACTTAAAATTTATATTTTGCTTGAAATATTACAGATGATTGTATAAAATATTATGGTATGAAAAATTATTATGCATTTAAAAGTAGAGCAGTCGATATTGCAACCATGGAAAAGACAGGGGTTGATTTGACAGTCACAGCACTATCATTTTATACAATAGTTTGTTTTTATTTCCAAAAATACTTGTTTGATCGTAGTGGTTTAAAATTCACTTTAAACTCTATGTCATTGTCTAATTTGCTCTCACATGGATAAAATGACTAATGAATGACAAACAAATTAAATAAAATTTAGAAATTAATCAGGTTCTGATTAAAGATTTCTTGGAGGTCTTCAAAATTTGTTTCATGGTTTTAAATTATGAGGACAGCCGAATTTCAGGGGCTCTGATGACAGACCTATTGTGTGTTACATAACATAATATGTTATATGTTCCGATTTTTGTTATGTTGAAAAGGTTAAATATTCCTAGTGGCCGAGCGTTACAAAAAAAGATTTCCTTGGAACAAGTAAATTTTTGGAAATAAATCTAAGAATCAATTGCTGTACAAGATGCTTTTATATAGATTTTAAAGAATATTGAATCTTAGAGAATTTCGCCCGTTAATTTATTCAAGATTTCAATTTGTATTGAATTACGGAATTACAGAGCAAATGTGAAAATTTTAAATTCATGTGCTTTCAAAAACTGTGCTTTGAATTCCATATTTTATAGATTATATTTTAGCCTAGAAAATATTCAGTTACTGCTTATCTCATATTAAATAATAGTCATATTGCAATATAATCAGAAAACGCAATATGAAATAAAAATTTTTTTCATATTTAAATAAGCATTAAGTAAGATAATTTTCTGAATAAAAATTTTAGGCATGTTAGTTTCTATAATTATGATTTTAATTTGTTATATTGAATAAAATTTTGTAACTTTGATTTATTATTTTTGCTTTCAGAAATGCATATTCACCGTTAGTGTCCTTTATCTTTGAAGCAGTAATGATATTTTACGAATATTTATCCATTTTTCTTTAAAAATGGTTTAACAGCGTTACTAAAAACTTATTTAAGTACTAATATGATTTTCTGATACAGATACATTTTTCTTCTAATAACTATAGTTACAAAGTTAAATATCTTTAGCGAGACACTTTGGAAGATGAAATTAATTTTCTTATCTTTCAACACAGAGATTAATAAAATCCGAGAAAGCTTAATTAACTTTCAGCGTTTTTAATTATAAGCAATAAAATATGCATTCAAGTAATAGCAAAGTGCTCCAAAATAAATTATAGAGTTTAGGTTATTGTCAAACTTATTACAATGGAATAATGTATTAAATTTCTGCTGATTTTAAATAAAAATCTTCGTGGAAAAGAATACAATGTTTAAAAAATTGGTTAAAATGTTTATCATTTACATGTTATTAAATTAACTTAAATTTATTTTAAAAATTTAATTTTAGTGAAACCTTAATAGCTAAATGATATGCCGTCAGGACATATGCGCATCAGACTAAATTTATAATAAATGGTTTACTTTAAGTAAAACATTTACAGAACGAAATGATAAAAATGATTGTGAGTTAAAGGTCAAGTAAATTTTCGTATAAGCTTATAAGTTTCGTAAACATATATATTTAAATTATGAAAGTGATTTTACGAGTTTTTGAGGTTTATATTAAAAAATTACTAACAATATGCATACAGAAGCCAATTTAAAAAATACAATTTTATTTTGATAAAAAATTCATTCGCGCTCGTATATAGTTTAAAAACTTAGTAGCTGTAGCCATGTCAGCATTCCGATTTTCTGTGATAGATAGTAGTTCCTGCTTCAAGTAAATTTGGCAGCAAATAATTTCCAAATCTTTCGACATTTTATTATCAAATTCTTTACAATAAAAAAAATGTAATTAAATTTTGTAAAATTTATTTTATTTTTCTGTATTTCATAACAGGAAATATTTTAAAAATTATATTTTATTGAAATATAAACGTAATTGAAATATTCATTATTACAATGGAAGATATTCGCTACGAAATAAAATTTTCTTAAATATATAATAGTAAAGAATTCCTCAATTTATATACCAAGTGATTACATGGGAAGCTATGAAATGTGATTCTATATAATATGTAAGGATCCAATGATTTAAATATGCTATCAAAAACAATAATACAAACTAGTAATAGATGTAGACGTGAAACCACTATTTACATTTATTTCATTCACTCTTTACATGTTTTATATGGTTTTTACTTTACATTATTTGCTGATTTACATACCGTAAATCACCGTAAAACTATTAGGTTATATGAGATACTAAACTGCTTTACTTATTGATTTTTGAAATTGCCATTACAACGAGAAAAAAAATATAATTATTTAAAAAATAATATATTTTTTATCGCGTTTGTATTAAAATGTATATTTTCATTGTACGGATTTTTTGGAATAAAATTTCATCGTGCTTCCTCTATTTCTTTCGAATCAATGTTATATTCATTGAAATTACTTGTACATATTTAATATTCTTCACTTTATTCATAATATTAATATTTGTTTTTTAATTATGCTGATATTATCGTTTGTTTAAAATATCGATAAGAATTGAAAATAATGATGAGCATCGATATGTTATGGAATTTTATCGTTAGAATTTCAATGCAACATTAAAAGGCTTACGAAGATTAAAGATTATGTTTCAAAAGATTGTGTTAATGTTTTTAAATTTAATTCAGGGTATACAATATTCAGAACTACAGCTCATATTTCCAGAGCTGCATTCTGAATCAATGAGCATAAATATAAATTATTTCATAATTTCATGATTCTTTCACAACATATCTATATTTCATAGAGATTTTTTTTAACTTTAAGTAAAATATTTAAAAGAATAAAATAAATTTTCTGTCTCCCGTTTTTTTTTTTCAGAATTTCAAATAACAGATAAGTGGTAATTTCATATATTTAGACAAAACATTTATTAAATTAATTTTTAAAACCTACATAAAAATGTTTTTTTTTAAAAATATAAAATTAAGAAAAATATAATGAATTGCTCACCTATGTCTGAAAACACTTTTTTAAAAACCGTCTTGTAAATTTAGTTTCAAAATGTTTTGCAGAGTTTTGCGTATCTTTATGAAAATAAAATATGGCATATTTATTGATTCTATAAACATGATATACTAAAGAGACTTATCAAAATCTTTCAGAAACACTGATATTGGAAACTAGGTTCTTATTATTAGAAATATATTGAAAATTTAGAAATAGAGTAATTTATGATCCTGTTCGAAGAAATCCTTGTAATTTTTCATTTTTTAAAAATATATAAAATTATTCCAAAATTTTGAATAGTTTTTAATTAAATTAAATTCTAACACAGATATAATTGAACATATGAAATTACAATTCTTATATATTAATTTTGGAATGTAATAATTTCTTTAAACTGTTTAAAATCAATTGCAATTTTGTCTTTTTCAAAGACATTAATCTCACAGTTCTTTAAATCATTATTTGAAGTATGCAAGACATTTAATTGAATAGAATCTTATTCTTTTTACAAACATATTATTTAAAATAAAAAAAAATTATTATATGCTAATTGGCATATAATTTGAATAATATAAAAATAATGACATTTGGTGTACAAGTAATGTGAAAATAGTTCTGTTAGTTTTTATGATATTTTGCATTTGCTATTTTTAGTCGAATACTAAATATAGAATGAATATATGCTCTCCTAAAAACGAGTCCAAAAATGGCTCATTCATTTATCATTGAAACCGTTTCTGATATAAAAAAGAATTTTCTACATAGGAAATAGACCGAAAATTAAGCAAAACATTCGTTCATGGATTGCATTCGTTTGTTTTACCATTCAACACTACAGTACGAAATATGCATACAAATAATCTACTATTGCATATTTTATATACGGATTAAGTTGAGTATTTTGGCAAAATTTCAAGTTTGACTCATTCATGACTTCTTAATTTATGTTTCTTTTTGTATATGAGTAGCATTAAGAGCTCATTTAAAAAATTAATTGCAGTCATAAGGCACACAAATTTTCTATTAAAGAATACTAATTAAATGCAATGCATTCAGTTGAAAACTACTTACTTTTAATTTAACACAATGATAATATTTAAATCTTAATTTTTTATAAAAGTTTAATGTCTAAATGTAGATGGTTTACACAGGTGGTTGACCAAATAGTTGTATTAAAATTATTTTTACAGTTAGATTAATACTATAATTTTTTTCACACTTTTTAATGACATCCCAGATGTGAGTGAACATTTTAATTAATAATAATATCTGTTTTAAAAAATTCTTTTCAAAAATACTATTTTTCCAAATTGTTTAAAATGTAAATTAAATATTTCTCTAGACACCTATTTGTTTTGCTTATAAATATTTTATTATTACTGCAAATTAAAACAATCAAAACAGTAAGCAGTAATCAATTATGTTGTTGATCTAAACATATTAAAGTAAAAAAAAATAATTTGGAAAGTATCACAAATCTAAAGAATTATTGGAACTCTTGGAAAGCTATAAAAGTTAAATCATTTCGAAAAACTCTATGTAAATGAAAAGAATATAAGTACAATAAAAATATATTAAATGGTATATTTAAGGTATTTTATTTTATAAAAATAATATATACTTATTATAATGTACCAGACATATTTAGAAACTTTAATTTTTGATAACTATCAGTCTTCATATTTCAACACATGTAAAATTGAAGAAATTGTGACAAGAATGAGACAATTAAAATTTAAGTTATGCGATAACATACGAAAAATTTTAGAAATTATTCTTAAAAACAAAATTATTCGTTAAAATGTTTCAAATGCTAAAGTTTCTTGCCTTTTACATTCTAGATTTTTTATTTAAATAATAAATGAACGTTTCTTCTAAAAAGACTAAAATATTGAAATAAAATATGGCAAAAGTATAGAAAAGAATCTTGGGCATCAAATTGATACGCTCAATAATATTCTACATTTTTTACGACATGATCTTTTCTTCTAGGAAACAAAAATGACAACTTGGGATTACAATTTCTACCAAAATCAATTGAATGCAGGAAATTCTTAACGGAAAAAAGCAATATGTCTTGTCAAACAGATACAATTTTTCAAAAATAAAATATATTACTTGCAATATGAGATGACAAAAAGAAGAAAAACTTTGATCGATATAATAGAAAACCATGTGAACAATTAAAAAATCTTTTTGGTAGAATCATTCTAACAATGAATATGAATATTTCACATTAAAAGGAATACAATTTAAAATAATAAAAATTAAAAACAGGGGAATGTAATTATACCTCCTTTTGTTACATAATTAAAAACTAAAATTTTTTCTTCAAATATAACAACAAGTAACAGAATTGAAATTCATCCTTTAAATCAAATTTTTCTGAAAAGAATCATTAAAAATAATATAAGAAATGTAATACAATGCATATATGTTTGCATTCATATATTATAAGCATGTGAACTTGTCTGTGTATATCGCAAGGATTTAAATTTAATAAAATTATTAAAACTTATTCATGAATGGTTATAAAAGGAAACCTATTAAGAATAATTTTTGAAAACAAAATGAGAAAGTGAAAAGAATGGAATTGTTTTTTTCAGTTTGAGAGCTAACAAATTAATTTTTTCTTTGTGAAAGAGATAAACTAGCTGTAATAAAGAACTTAATGAAATCTTTTTATGATTTGTACAAGAGTTCCTTTATGGGACTCAGAGATATATTATAATATGCATACATACGTTTTCCTTAAGTATAAACTACTTCTTACAAATTTTTGGGGTAAAAAATGGTTTTTACATATTATCAACATATTAGAATGAGGCAAAGTAAAAGTGTAATTCTGGAAATATTATCTTCGTTTTACAATAGTTTCCGGGTTTTCACAATTGATTGAAGAGGTGATGAAGAGTTTATTAAATTTTTTTTAAGAAAATTTCATTTTTCTTTATTCTACAATTTTACTCTTTCATTCATGTTGTTTTGAATATAAAGAAGACACATGATAATTTATCAAAGTTTTGACAGTAAATGTTTTAACTAATACTAGTACTTAACGTCCATAATGATTTTAAAGCCTGGGATAACAACAGAATATGACAAAATTCCATCAGACAAGTATCATTTTGCACTGGATCAGAATTTAGTGTGAAAGAAATAAAAAAAAACCTAAGAATACTTCCTGCCAAGTTTTATCAAAACTATAAATATGTGTAACAAAATTTGATTTTCTTAAAACTTTAACATGTTTGGCTGTTCTTAACATTGAAATTATTCAAAAAGCAAAATATTTGATGCTTTGGGACGATTGTTAATATACTGAGCGAAATTATAATTATTGATTATTATCATTGATTATTATCCATATATATTTGATATGTAACTACTTAATATGTAACTGTCAATACTTTTTATGCATTAAAATGAGGGTTTATACATTTTGAATTCCCATAGGGTCAAATGATACCTTCACAGGTGAATTGTGTAGTAAAGAGGGTGTCATTATAGGTGTTTATATCAAACAAACGACAATGGTTTAAAGTAAAAAGAAATTTGGTTCTGTTTATCATTTTTAATTGGCAGAAACAAGCAGATATTCTGATAAATTTCTGATTCAGCATTTTTTAAAATTTCTACAGTTAAAAATTTAAGATTGCTGTCATGAAAAAAGCACGAAATACCCTATAATACAATTTCATACACAGTTTCTTGAAAACATGTATTATAATAAGCATGTGGTTTTAAAATTTAAGCGTCTCAATATCTAATCTAGTCTAAACGTTTGACACATGTTATTATATGTTAGCTAATATATTAGTGGCTTTGATTTATTTCTCCCTGTATGATAATTATTTTTACTTTTTTAAATACAAAGTATTTCGTAGTTATAATTAAAGATAATTCAGAAGTATTAGTAAACATTTTAAATTTTTTTTTTGAATATATTCAAATAATTTCAATTTTGCGAATCACTATAATAAACTTTGTTCTATAAGACCTATTTTATGCATTTTAAATTTTCTTGTTAAAATTGATGATTTGTTAGTAAAATGTTTCTAATTTTGAGCTCAATATATTTTTTATTCATAAATGTATGTTTAAATTAATGTTTAATTTTCAAAAGGTCTTAAGACACGTTCTATTCTTTTCAGAAAATTTAAAATGAAACAACATATTTTAAATTTCCTAGAATCCAAATAACTTTCTAAATATCAAAGTTATATTTGTGTCACTGATAAATTATCATTAAAATAAGCTAAATTAAACAATTTTGATGAACTATGCAGGAATGTATTATTTAACAATAATTGATAAGTGAGTTGAAACTCACAATTTATCAGTAGAGCTTGAAGGACATTTTTAACTACCGTAATACTAAAAATACATAAATTTTTCTTCTTAAAGTCATTGATATCTTTTAATTCTTTTTAAAATTATTGAATGTTAGACTCAATATGAATTATATTCAATCTTGTCTTGTCATTTTTAGGAACACCTTTATATAAAATGATTTGATTAAGTGAAAATATGTGTAAATTTTGAAGCATATTTAGTGAAAGAAACTGAACGAGAAAGTGTCAAATGTGATAAAGAGTAATGAACTAGAATGATTTATTAATCTTTTTACGTAAGATTATTGAAATTTCCATTGAAGCATAAATAATATATTCATCGTGAATCTAAGCGCACGAGTGCATGTATCAAGCTTTGATTTTGGAGAAAAGCTTCTCATTTATAAATACTTAATTATAATTTCTAGATTAAAGGGAGAAATATTTTTGAGACTTAAAGAAAAATAGTGGAGTGAAACGCTTTTAATGGAAAATGCTTGTAAATTTGTTTTATTTTCGTAGCGAAAAAACAAAAAATATTTATCATATAATGTTCTGTAACATGCGGGATGAAAAATTTTGTGTTTTTTGTTAAATAAATTTAATTACACACTATATAAATACGATCATTAGAAATAAGCAAATGTTTTAAGGTAGAACAATGAAGGTTAAAATAAATAAAATGTGCTGATAAAATTTTATGTTGTGTGAATATCCAAAGAATGTCATTAGAAGTTACTACAAAAATTTAAGAACAATATAAGGGTTGAACTAAGATGGAAACATGGTGTGAAAAAAATTGATTTATGGATGTCAGATATTCAAGTAATTAGCTCAATGTTTTTGATAAATAAATGAAAACTTAAAAAAATACATTTATATTGCTTAAATTATTTAGAAATTTACATATAACTTTCTTTCATAAATAAGGCCTAAGTAAGTCAATTATTTTGAAAACATTCAAATAGAAATTTTCTTGTTAATACATAAAGGTTACCTACAGAATCATCTAATGCGCATACAATCAATTGCTTACATTTTTTAATATAATTCAATATTTATAAATTGTTCAGAAATTACAAGAATTGTAAATTAGGAATAATAGCAAATAAAAAAGCAAACTGATTATTTTCATACATAATTTAAAGGATTTCTAATTTATTAATTTACATTTTTAAATTTATATTTACGCATTAAATGCATTACATTATGTACTCTTTTCAGAAAAGAATAAATTAATCAAAAATTACATAAAAGTATAATTTTGAAGAAAAGGATTGTTTTTTGAAATTAAATATATGCTCAGATTATGAAATTCCAAGTCACAGAATCCATAGATGCATATTCAATTCTTAAATTAATCGGGGAATCAGCTTTTCATAGTTATAAATATTCTTTATATTACATTTATATGAGTTTTTCTTAAAATATTTTTATAATTGCTTCAAATTTATGACATTTTATATGTCCGTGGCTTACCACAATTTCTGAAGTATCCAAGAGATGTGGCTTAGCTGGCTATGCAATAGTATTAAACAAATGAATGCAATCCATAGATTCACGAGATACTCGATGTTTGACATTATCTTTCTTAAAATTGAACTCAGGATGGCATGGCATGAATAGAATTACTGCTAGTCAAACGATTAAATCAACATATCGTTGCTCTGTTAAAATTTATACGCAAGATGATTAGAGGTGACCTGATATATTGGGAAATATCGCTCATCACCAACACACTAAAGGTAAATGGCAGTATGCGTCTGTAAAATATAGGATGACTGACAACAATGGTTTCGAGACTATTTGATTGTTGATTCTAATCAGAAATAATCAAATTCATTTCTGAAATTTATGCCATACTAATCTGCTGTTAGAAATGATAATCGGTTTAAAATGATACTGAAGACCAAACTATTTATGCTATACATTGGTAAAAAATTTGATTTAATGACCAATTTTAGACTTAGCTCAGTCAAATGCATTGAGATTATCCAAGAATCTGTCAGTGGCATGAATGAGGCTGCAGTCTATTCGATAATGAACAATAATAATCTAGCGGTAGTAATTCTTTAGTGCCCAACAAAGACAACTTACACTTATTGAAGTCATTAATTCATATAACTGCTAAGGATCTTCGAGACAAATTATTGGATTTATCTCGCCTTTTTACAGGTAGTATTAAATACGTTTAACACATTAGTTATTAACAATTGCTGTCAGCATCTATCCACAACTGTGTCTGAGCAGTGTAAATTAAAGCCAGTTGCTCAATTTCCCCATCCAATTTCACACCTATTGATTATGTGACTACTGAATTGGTCTTTCTGGCTATATGTACATCCATATTACTATAATATCGTTTATTATATGCTGTCTCATAACAACAATTTCCGTTCCTATATTTTATTATTTTTATAACTTTATATTTTACTTATATTTTTTATAAATATATTTTTATATAAAATATATTTTTTTCCGGTTTCATATGATGCGATTTGAGTAGTAAAAATGCTCTCGGTATTTATTTTTATTGTCTGAAAATTTAATCACAGCATGCTTCCTATGAATAAAATGCAAACTTTTAAGATGATTTGATTATTTTAAGAGTATTTCTTGTTTTTACTAGTTTTTTTGCTAAAGATTGCAGGTATATGTATTATCATTTTTGTGTACGTGTTAATTATTCAATAGATAGAAAAGTAGCCGAACATTTTATACCTGTGATTTCTATTTTTTTTAAAGTAGTAAACTGTAAAATAAATTACCAAAACATCAAATGTATAAACCCTATTTCCTTG